>JAWZYT010006135.1:5000-126869 GCA_034508575.1 Petrolisthes manimaculis
CTAATACTACACACCCTTGGCATACACCACCTACATAACAACAGTCTGTAAGTTGATCTCTGTGTGTGTGTGTGTAAATTTATAAATATTAGTTTAACTGTACCTCTGTATTATTTACTGTAAAACCGAGTGAATAAATGAACAAATATTTGTGAATTATTATGATGAACATTTAAAAGCTATGACACTAAAGTGTGTATGTGTGTTATAACTGATTATCTTCTGTAGTGAGTAAAATTATATAATTTTGCTTTTCAGAACAGCTTTCGGTCATCCATACTTCAGGTACGGTAACTCTAAACAATTATATTTGTATTGTGAGAGAAATACTTCAGAACGCATTATATACACTACTCATTTTCATCATTTATGCCGTTAGTGTCAGCAGAAGTACTGGAAACGAAAAAAATATATATTAACATGTAGGTTATTTCAGTTATGGTTAAAAATTGCTACATGGGAACCAGTGAATGTCCCCCCCCCCCCCCAGACTAAAACGAATAACAACACAAGCACTGTGTATGCACGTATGTAATTTCAAATATATATAGTTAAAGTCTGACACGATGCAAAGTAATGTTCTCTCAGACTAAAAATGACAAATATAAAAGCAAGCATTACGTACAGTTGGACACATGAATGGGTGGTACAGGCCAGGTGAAAGATACTTGTCCCAAATGAGTAACCAGTGTCTATTATCAGGTACTTGCTTTTCATTACCATCCTCATGTGTCCAACTGTACGTATATAATTTCCTATCGTCTCGTTCATGGTCTCGTTTCCCTCCTCCTCCTCCTCCTCCTCCTCCTCCTCACAGTGACAGCATCATCAACGAGGGGTACGAGAAGAACCAGCTTGGGTTGATGGAAAACGGAGGAGCCAAGCCACTCAACATCCACCTGGCAGATATATACAGACTCGTTACTGTCACTGCACCTCATAGTAAGTATATA
The DNA here is from genome assembly GCA_034508575.1 of Petrolisthes manimaculis. Taxonomy (NCBI): domain Eukaryota; kingdom Metazoa; phylum Arthropoda; class Malacostraca; order Decapoda; family Porcellanidae; genus Petrolisthes; species Petrolisthes manimaculis. The sequence continues at coordinate 5,954 of JAWZYT010006135.1, forward strand.
TAAGACTATAATCATAAGCTTGAGGGGGCTTTTAAGAACCAATGATGGGAATTTGGCCCCTTAATTAAGAGCCAATGATGGAAATTCGACTTCTTAATTAATAGCCAATAATAGAAACTCGACCCCATCCTTCAGAGAAAAATAGTTATGTTTTTTTCCTCATATGAGTTTCTGTGGATATATATTTACCTTCTGTTTGTGTTCTCGTGTGTGTCACCAGAATACTACAACCGAAGCGTGTATGACATCCTGTATGACCCTGGGACGTGGACGGATACCTCAGTCGTGTCCACCCTTCAGGAGATGATTACCTATGGACAGTACCAGCCCGCCTGCGAGTACCACGGCAGGAAGGAGGTGCCTGGGGTGAGTGAGATCATGCTATAATTACATGTACAGTTACCAGCACTTATAACTGGTACAGTATAAGTTGCATTCGAGCAAATGAAACAGACAACACATCTGAAACACATCATTAAGTATAGGTAAGGTAGGATAAGACATTGTGTATGTAGAGGCAACGTGTCCTATTCTATGCTTGATAAGGGGGCCCTTTTAAAGTGTGTCTGTTTCATGTATTCGCAGCTGTACCTTGGTTTGAATTTCTTTACCAATAATCATGAGTGTACTCCGTTTTGATCATCTAAACCTAATTCCTCCGTCCTCTGAGCTTTTTAAAATTTGAGTTAGCCAGTCTAAACGGAGGACGAAGAAGAGAAGACGAGGAATTTTTATCCCAGCTCATCAGACCCTTATTCTAATATTTACTGTCTCTGTTTCTTTTCTTCAGCTGCCACGTAAAGAAAAATATCCAGCATACATCGCTCTCCGACCAGAATCCTACCAGTGTACCCCCGTCCCCTCCACCACCATCACCACCACCACCACCACCTCCACCTCCACCACCAACATTAATACTCCTTCATCACCGTCGCCTCCATCCACTACTACTCCAACAGCTTCTCAGACAGGAAACAGTAAGCAAGGTAGGGATTCATTTGTATATGTAGTATCCCCTTCAGTCCCAGAGAATTGTTGTAATTTTGATAGGCCTTGTTGTTCTGTTACATAATTATTACACTTTTAAAATATTAGACTGCCTCGATTCCCCCAAAGTGTGCCATACAGGAAATATGACCAGATTAATAATAATAATAATAATAATAATGATGATCTGTTGCTTGGAAGAGTGTACAGGAATCAGTTATACTCCAGATATACACCAACACTGTACTATCCCTTCAATTAACAGGTGATGCAGCAGACACAGTGACGGTGCCTTGGGCCAACGAGGAAGAGAATGAAATCGACCGAGAGAGTTTGAGGCAGCAGGAGGGGACGGCACACCGATTCACCCTCTCTGTTTACCTCTTCATCCCCGTCATCACACTCGTCACACTCACACTCTAACACTGCATGGCATTCCGATTTGTGGAGGAAAGGCTCACCCATTACTCACAGAGAAATCATTAGATATAACTGTATACCCCCTCGTGGAATGACCTTATAGAATTGGAGGCAGCACTAGTCCTCGATTTCAACTACAACAGATTATACATACATACATACAAACTACTCTTAAGTATATGCTGAATTATTTTGTACTCCAAGTGGAATAATAACCTACAGTAGAGTTGTGGGAATCAGTCGTCCTCTATCTTTGAACTATAATAGATTGTATAATAGATCTTGGATAAACTAGTCCTTGAAGGGGAGAGTGATCGTGTATGAGAGTCGGTGGCTTCTGATTCCTCCTGACTATGCCACGAAACAAGTTCCTTCATTATAGGTGGTGTTTCGTGGAAATATATGAAGGCCTCGCTAACCTCCAAGTTTCTAATTACGATTAGGGATCCTTTGAGGGGAGATTGGGTATATATTTGTGGTATATTTAAGTGTTTTGATTGTTGATTCCTCCAAAGGATACCAGGAAACATATATACACGACTATAGATAGACAAGACTATTATTATTGGTGGCCTGTTACTGAAAATAATTTATAGGAATCGGTTGTTCCATATTGACTGCCTCCATAATTCAACTACAACAGGTTTCATCCATCCATCCTCTTCACTTCACAGAAAAAATATATAAATAAATAAATCTTCGACGCTATATTAATTTCAATCTATTTTGGAATTAACACCGTAATAACACGTACCATAGGATGCTAAGAACTATGTCAATAACCTTCAGACAATGCCTAATAATAATGATTTTTGCATTTTCTCTGACTAACACCAGACAATTTTCTGATCAGAGTGGTGTACTGTTTTATAATCAAAATAATGTGAAAACCCCACGAACTATATCCTTCTTACATCAACATTGTCAACACTTATAACGAGTACAGTCAGCTTCGTCAGTCCTCTTTCCCTGTAACAGTTAGAAGTGCCGGCAACTGTACATACATAGGACTGATACTCGTCACAATAAAAAATAAATAAAATAAAACTAAAATAAAACCTATATCAACTCAAGAGGTGATAATGGCTCATTGTTATTCTATATTGTGATCATCATAATATTATTATTTAAAAACTATTATCAGCATAAAGAGTCACTACTATATTATGTACTGCTGTACAGTCTGTAATAAGGAATAATAATTTAAGACTTGAGATATTTCCCTAGTGTTATTTACTGAACTTTGTAAATAGTTAAGTAATATTGTATGGCTTTAATATATTTATTCACTGTAAAGTTTGTATATTTATAACAAATTAATTACTTTATAGTATGCGGTGATATAATAATAATAATTTTGATATCATTCATTTAGTGTTTATTTTTTTCCTCTTCAGCAACATGTTATATTAAGGGGATATTTTAAGGGGAACATTCTCCGGTTGGCAAATTGGAAGGCTGCTGATTCCTCCTAACTATAGACGTCATCTGGTCGTCCAAGCGGAGGATTGGGGTACCAAGACCGTCTTGGGAAGTTGGGAGCGCTTGGTTTCAGTGACGAGAACTGACCAAATACGTAGAATCTGTGTTCTCGTCGTCCAGATACGGATTGGGCAGAAACAAAAGAAAGTTTGTAAACAAAGTCATAAGAAAATACTACAAATTGGTCTACTTTTCCTTCACTTTTCTCATATAATGAAGCAAATTTGTGTCCTAAGTTGCATGTATTATACACCAAAAGATGTGGCCGCGGCGGCGGTGGCGACGGCGGCGGCGACGACGACGAATAAAAAAAATAAAATAAAAAATAATAATAATAATAATTAAATAAAAGAAGTTAATTATTACAAGCGGCGGCGGCGGGGCGGGGCGGCGGCGGCGGCGGCGGCGACGACAAAAAAAAAAAAAAAAAAAAAAAAAAATATATATATATATATATATATATATATATATATATATATATATATATATAATAAAAAAATATATTACAAAAAAAATTAATTGATATTTTTTTTTTTTATTATTATAAAAACATTTAAAAAAAAAAATTGTTAAAAAACGACGGTGGCGGCGGCGGCGGCGGCGGCAGCAAGGCGGCGGCGACGGCGGCGACGACGAGAAAAAAAAAAAAAATATTAAATAAAAAAATATTTTAATAAAAAAAAATAATTATTACAAAAAAAAATTAATTAATAATATCTATCTATCTATCTATCTATCTATCTATCTATCTATCTATCTATCTATCTACATATATATATATATATATATATATATATATATATATATATATATATATATATATATATATATATATATATATATATATATATAGGCCCTATATATATATATATTATTTAAAAAAAAAAACTAATTATTAAAAAACGACGGTGGCGGCGGGGCGGCAGCGGCGGTGGTGGCGGCGGTGGTGGTGGCGGCGGCGGGGGCGGCGACGACAAAAAAAAATTAATAATAATAAAAAAAAAAAATAATAATGATAATAATAATAATAAAATAAAGAAAACAAAATTATTACAAAAAAAATTGATTAATAAAAAATATATATATATATATATATTTATTATTAAAAAAAGTAATTATTAAAAAACGACGGTGGCGGCGGCGGCGGCAACGGGGCGGCGGCGGCGGTGGTGGCGGCGGGGCGGCGGCGGCGGCGTTGGTGGGGCGGCGGCGGCGGGCCGGCGGCAGTGGGGCGGCAACGGTGGCAGTGGCGGTGCGGCGGCGGCGACGACGAAAAAAAAAATTAATAAAAAAAAAAATAATAATAATAAAAAAAAAAGTTAATTATTACAAAAAAAAATATTTAATAAAATATATATATATATATATTAAAAATATATATATATATATTATTTAAATAAAAAAAATAATAATAATTATTAAAAAACGATGGTGGCGGCAGCGGCGGCGACGGGGCGGTGGCGGCGGCTGGGAGGCGGCAGGGCGGCGGCGGCGGGGTGGCGGCGGTGGCAGCGGGGCGGCGGCAGTGGGGTGGCGGCGGTGGCGGCGGCGGGGCGGCGGCGGTGGCGACGACTAAAAAAAATAATAATAATAAAAAAAATATTAAAAGAAATAATAATAATTATAAAAAAGTTAATTATTACAAAAAAAATTAATTATTAAAATATATATATATATTATTAAAAAAAACACTAATTAATAAAAAACGACGGCGGCGGCGGCAGCGGCGGCGGGGCGGCGGTAGGGCGGCGGTGGCGGGGTGGTGGCAGCGGGGGGGCGGTGGCGTCGGCGGCGGCGGTGGTGGCTGGGCAGCGGCGGCGGGGCAGTGGCGGCGGCGGCGGCGGCGGGGCGGTGACGGCGGCGGCGGTGGGGCGTCGGCGGCGGGGCGGCAACGCCGCCGCCGCCCTGTCACCGCCCCTCCCCCACCCCCGCCGCCCCCGCCGCCCCCTGCGCCGCCGCCACTGCCCCGCCGCCGCTGCCCAGCCATCCTGCTGCAACCGCCACCGGGGCGCCCCGCTGCCGCAGCCGTCGTTTTTTAATAATTAGTTTTTTTTTTTTGTTTTTTTTTTTTTAATAGATATATGTATATTATTAATTATTTTTTTTTGTAATAATTAACTTTTTTTTTTTATTATTATTTTTTAATATTTTTTTTTCGTCGTCGCCGCCGCCGCCACCGCCACCGCTGCCGCCCCGCCGCCGCCACCGCCGCCATCCCGCCGCCGCCCCGCTGCCGTTACCCCGCCGCCCCGCCGCCGCCACCGCCGCCGCCACTGTCGTTTTTTAATAATTAGTTCTCAATCATACCTCCATGCCCTTAATGGTGTAGGGATTAGGGCGGCTCAGACCCCTGCCAGATTATTTTATTTTTTATTTGTTTTTCTTCATATTCTTCTTCTACCACTTTTGTACGTGCACTACTGCCTTTCCAACACATTCATCTTTATCCTACAGGGTTTATCAGGTCCAGAAATGTCTTTAATCAGGGTCAAATCAATCAAATGAATCCAATTCCTCTTTGCGCAGGTGTCCTATGGTACCAGTGTTGCCAACTTGCCATGTCTGCTTGACGAAATTTCCCTAACTTCACCTTCTTTTATATAATTTCCTTTTTTGCCTCAATATTTAATTCCCTGTACAGTATACTGTACTCTTCAACATTTTTGACGATCTTTTTGGTGTTATTTTCGTCTGGTAGAATTTTCTCCGTTTACTTATATAAATCCCCTATGTGGACTTCAAAATTCCTTAAAACAGGGAAATTTCCCTGCAAGAAGTCCACACAGGGAATTTACATAAAGATTGTTCAAGAGTAAACGGAGATACTTCTACCAGACGAAAATGATAACAAAAAGACCGTCATAAGATATTGAAGAGTAAACAGGGAATTAATTATTGACGCAAAAAGGAAAATTCTAATAAAAGTGAAGTTAGGGAAATTTCGTCAAGCACTGACAAGCAGATCTGGCAAAACAGGTGGGAAGCTGTGAATGACTGACAGGAGCAATAACATTACCACTTTTTTTCCATTTCTGCTGCAAATACACATCTCATCACATCACCTCAGCTTCAAATACACATCACATCACTCGGTAGTAAAGGAATATAATGTAATTGTGGTTATTATAGTGTGGAAATTCATTGACATAAATTTGTTTAACATAATATAATACCGTATCATCACATCACGTCATCTCATCTCATCTCACATCACATCACATCACGTCATCTCATCTTACATCACGTCATCTCATCTCACATCACTTGGTAGTAAAGGAATACAGTGCAATTGTGGTTGTTATAATATGGAAAATCATGGTAAATATCGAAAGAATTACCGTTATTGCGTACTTTTTTTCTATCTTCATTACTCATTTATTTAGACCATTCTAAGACTATTTTCTTCTATGGCATTTCCTCAGCAAATGCCCCATTTCCAAGATAGTTAAATGGGGTATTTTGAAATTCGCCTGACCTAACTTGACCTAACCTAACCTAACCTAGACCACATCAGACTACCGAGACCTAACCTGGACAGACTACTGGGAAATAACTGTGGTAAAGTACTGGGACCTAGCCGAATCTGGCAACACTGCTACAAAACTGTAGTTCTTTTAATAAATACCAACACATTAATACAGATCGGTATTATTACAGAATAACTGGGTTTTTGGCTAGTCTTGCGCAGTGTTACCACCTTTGGTTAGGTCCTGGTAGTCTGCTGTACTCTAGGTTAGATTAGGTCAGACTAGTTTCCAAATTATGTTTATCTCCGAGAGAAACACCATAGATGAAAAGTGTCTTAGAATGGTCCAAAATAGTGGGTTATGATACTAAAATATACAATATAGTGAACCAAGTTATTCTGTAAATTTACCCACAGATCCCCTTTGAAAGTGACTGAGTGAATCAACATTTTTTTATTTTTTTTTTACATTTTTTTCAATACTGTATGTCATCATCATCTCTGCCTCAAACACACATCACTTCATATTATTTAGTTGGTTCTCTCTCCAGGCTCGATAGTAAAGGAATATAATGTAATAGTTGTTATTATAGTGTGGGAATCTTACATAGTTTTATATTTAATGTATTATCGTGTGAAATAATTTGTTTTGCACATTAAAAGTTACGGTATTCGGTTGGAGAAAGATATTTATAAAAAAAAATTATTAAATAATTATAGGCTTTTATTTAGTATTTAGTGTTGAGAGGTTGGAGAAAATATATATTTTTTTAATTAATAGGCTTTTAATTAGTGTTGATGACCAGCCATGAATAATTAAAATATACTGTAATATGCCTTTATGACTTATAGGTAGGCCTAACCATGGCTAATTGAATTGAATGTTAATTGGATTTACTCTATAATACAGTTTTCAGTTGTATTTTTATTGTACAGTAGATAGAAAACTTGATAGATATCTGTAATTTGGAGGTCAGAAGATAGATAGTTACTGTACTTACCCAATTCGTATATAACTTCCTAAATTTGTTCAGTATGGTACTTTATCACCAAAATGTTGTTCCATAAAACTTTTAATTTTTTTTCATTTTTCAGGCATATGTTGCTGTCGAAATCAGCCTGTCTACCAACAATAGCAATACTGGTACCAGGTAGCAACGTGATAGCCCTGGCATTCGTAGTGGAAAGATAGGCCGACCCCTGCCACTATTAGCAGTGTGACACCTGGCCCTGACACCAGTAAATGAGGAAGACCCCTGCCACCATTAGCCTTGTGACTCCCCCCGACACCAGTAAATAAACGAGGAAGGAAGACCCCTGCCACCATTAGCATTGGGACACCCCCCGACACCAGTAAATAAACGAGGAAGGAAGTCCCCTGCCATCTTAGCTGTGTGACACTCATCTACGACACTAGTAAATAAACGAGGAAGGGAGGAAGCATCATGATGGATCACTTCTTGGCAGGTTTGGGTATTGGCAGTGGATTTGTCTGTCAAGAATGTGGTATGGTGTTTACCCTGAAAAGCAGCCTTGTTAGACATGCGATATCTCATACCGGAGTAAAAGACTTTGAGTGTGAAGAATGTGGCAAAAAGTTTGCTCAGAAATCCCACCTCACTGGACACATACCAGTACACACAGGAGTGAAGAAATTTGAGTGTGAAGAATGTGGAAAAAAATTTATTAGAAAAGGCGATCTAAAAAATCACAAACTTATCCACACAGGAGTGAAGAACTTTGAGTGTCATCAGTGTGGCAAAAGATTTGGTCGGAAATATCACCTCAATGAGCATTTAATTGTTCACACAGGAATTAGGAACTTTGAGTGTGAAGAATGTGGGAAAAAATTTGTTCAAAAGGCTGGTCTAGCAAAACACATTCTGTTTCACGAGGGAGTGAGGAGATTTGAGTGTGACGAGTGTGGACAAAAGTTTATTACAAAGAGTGATCTCAGAAAACACATATTAGGTCATAGTGGAGTAAGGAACTATGAATGTCTAGAATGTCATAAAACATATACACGGAGATCACACCTAAATGAGCACATGAATGTACACACGGGAATAAGGAACTTTAAGTGTGATGTGTGTGGTAAAATGTTTATATCTAATGGTGATCTGAAAAGGCACATGCTCATACACACGGGAGAGAAAAACTATGAGTGTGAGATATGTGGGAAAAAGTTCAGTAGAAATGGCGATCTTACAAAGCACTCGCGCATTCACACAAGAGAAATTAATGTAGAGAACAGTTAATTTGTATTTTTTTCTTTGATAAAGAAAAAGCTACTTGGGAGTACAAACGGAATTATTACGGTATCTGATGTGTGGTAAAAAGTTTGCTTAGGAATCTGAGATAAGCAAAAAAGATATATATACAATAAACTGTATACAAATTTGGTTGAATTTGGAGGACAAGCAGAAAGACAGCAAGAAGAGGAGAGGATACATGCTTCAAATTAGCAGTCTAAATGATCATGGAAAAGGGTAGGGAGCTGTATGCTGCATTAATAAACCTAGAAAAAGTATGAGATGTTTGACAGACAAGTTAATTTAAGAGATATTATTATGATTGCTAGTGTGGGTGGCCTCATGCTGGAAGGGAATGATGGCTCATATACAGAGACAAGTGCATGTAGGCCTATGTATGTGTTTTGGGCATGAGAGCATAGGTATCAGTGTGGTACAGGTGTTAAATATCCTGTCCAGTTTGAGTTTCGTACCAACAGTCTTGTCCCGAGATGAAAAAATATTGCCAGCACTATACTCTATCCCAGTCATAATGTACTACTACAGGTTATGGATATCCAATTATTCATTAAGGAGTTACATTAATACAAGTTTGTTAAGGATATTATATGAGCTGATATATATACACCTCGGTCTCATATAGAACGTGTTCACATAGAACGATTCTCGTATAGAACGAGCGACCAAAATATTAGTTTAAAATGATTTTACAAAACGATTGCATCCATATAACATGGGTGGCGAAAATAAGTGAAGCAAAACGAGCGAAAACATAATGAACGTGCCAGGAAATTATATCACTGACGTTTGTGAAGTGTGGGTGAGTGTGTTTCCCCCACTTCTCCCATGCTCCTCCCCCCCCCCCCTACCCTCAGTCTCCATTCACCCTAGCCCAAGGTCAAGGGAATATAGCCCTAACCTGCCTTGTGTGACTTGATCGTTTTTAGTACTGTAATTATGAGTTATCCACCAGCTTCAACACTCAGTCATGCCAGGTTGTGCATTTACAAAACGGAAGGCCATATCCTTCCATATAAAGAAGGAAGTTATTTCTCGGAAAGAGAATGGAGAAGGAAACACCAGCGTTAATAAAAGTAAACAAACAATGATCATGCGCTATCTCTTATCTCCCCCCTCCACCACCACGGATGCCGCCGACTCGTATTATGTCACACGAGTCACTTGCGAAAACCTTAATATGAATTGTAATATACATTCCTGTAGGATTAAGGCAAGAAAAGCCTTATAAAGTATTTTATGTTAATTTCAGGGTCAATTTGGTAATTTTCCACATAGGTTATGTGTATCACATAGAACGACGTCTTCTATCTACCTATTGGACGTTCTATACGAGACTGAGGTGTACTTTGATTGGCCAAAGAATATACATGTACAGTACATAATAAGAGTGGCTATTGTAGATTTAGTTATTTAAATTTAAGGTATTTATAGAGTAAGAATTCAAATTTATGTATACCCTAAGATAACAAAAACAGCTCATATAGCAAAATATCTGTAAAATATTCTTCTATACTGTATCTCCCTGTTATAGTGTGAACCATTTATGTTTACTGACAAATTTATTGGATATTTATCGTGTGTAGCAGAAAAAAAATCTATCATTCTGAAATATTTGAACAACCACTTGTCTAGCCATAGTACAATACAGTACTGTCGCTTTGGTACCAGGCATCAAGATCATGTGGTGTGAAGAATTTTTTAAAGGTACTGTAATAATAAAGTAAAATTGTATGTTTGTTTGGTTGAGCATCACATGAAAACTATGCATCGCACAGCAAATAAAAAAAACATATCTATATACTCCTTCCAGTGGCTGATACCATTACTGCTAAGTACCAGTACCACTGTGTATTGTGCAGCCAAGGGCTACTGAATTATTTTACTGTATACAGTATTGTAATAAAGGGTGTTACTCAAGTACTGTATGCCTATCAGTTGTAGTTGTACCCATAAATATAGTAGTTTAGATAAACTAAATCCCTGGTTTCCCAACATAGGTATTGATTTCATGTCACCATACAAACCAACCTGACCTAGCCTCACCTAATTTGTGTCCTTTGATACCTACCTTGTATGTGTAACAAAATTAACTAGAGTATATAATTGAAAAGGTAGTGAAATGGACAATATCCTGTGTTATTATATTTCTCCACTCAGAGGAGTTCTTGTAAAGATTCTCATTTTTTTTAGAGGCTGTCTAATCACATTGCAATGGTCAATATAAAAAAAAACATCTGTAAAAGAAATCAATTAACAATGTGTGGGAAGTCAGTGCTATGTAGTTGTTGATATGTATTATCCAATACCTCACTGAGACTCCTCTCAACATCCTTCAGACCATACAGAATAAAGCCCTAAAGATAATCACAGGTTGCACAGTTACCACACATACACACCACTTACACCATGAAACCAAAGTCCTCAAAATCAAGGATTATCTAAACAAGAGTTGCACAAACACTTGCAGCCTCCACAAAACCACACCATCCACTACACTACATGGCAAAACACCCACACATGCCAAGGAACATCAAAACAACACCCAGTACACGATACCATACACAAATACTATCATCTCTCACACCCTGCCCACCCCAAACTAGTCTCCAGAAACATATCCATACTCAAATCACTCATCAGTCCATCCAAACACTCAAAAATAACACTCGGCTGCATGCACGACATCCTGACATCCACCCATCTGAATCTCCTCCCTTTGCTGTGAGGACTGAGTCCACCCGGCACTTCTGACATATCAGAAGCTTGATGGAGTCAATTGTAGATGCCTGTCTGGGATGCAACAGAGCACCACATTCTATTAAACACATTATGGAAGACTGCAATGTACACAACCACACTCGCCAACAACATAACTTACACTCTGAGGGCACTGTGGGAAAGCCTGGTTCAGGCCATGGCCTTCCTCAGGAGCTCGGGGCTGCTTGGCTAGACAGCTTGAGGAACTGCAACAACAACCCAATAAGAATATGGTTATACAACCAGTCTTTTTGTAAAGTCACTGTCTTACTATCAAACCAAGACTAACACATCATGGAAATGTTTCTTTCTCAATTGCTAAACTTTGGAATGATCTACCTTATCCTCTTTATTCCCCCTATCTTATGACCTTCCTTTGAGAAACATGATGTATGACATCATTTGGATATGAAGTAATGAATTTGCTCTTCAATTTTCCTGACACAGCCACTATCTATCTATCTATAGCTCTGACGCCTCGTTCCCTCCGGGAACTCCCTCCAAGGGGGTGGCCAAGGCAGAAGTGTCTCCAGTTTTCCCTGTTCCAACACTCCCTCCTTACTTGTTCAAACCCTCCTCTGACCCTTACATTTCTCTCCTTCACATACTCTTCCACTCTGTTTTGCCATCTAACTGGCGGTCTGCCTCTCACACCATGTCCCACAACTTCACTTCCATACACCTCCTTTACAAACTCTTCACCTTGCATTCTTTCTACATGTCCAAACCTTCTTTTTTTAATGTATTATGATTCACTCTCTCAACCAATCCACACTCAATACCAATTGCCTTCTCACTCATACCACATCTCTCGTACACACTCTCATTACTTTCTCCATCCCACCTAGACACCCCACATGCTCCTCTCAAGTAGCTCATTTCCACAGCACTTATCCTAGACTGATGAGCCTTACTCCATGTCTCTGATGCATATGTCAGTGTTGGCAGGTTTATACTGTTCCTCAGTCCCCTCTTCACCTCCATACTCACACTTCTACCCTTCATAATCCTTCCCAATGATCCCATGACCTGTCTACCCTTCAATGCTCTCTCCCTAATTTCTCCTTCCATACTTTCATATTTACACAACTGTACCCAGGTACTTAAAACTCCTTCACTTCCTTGATAGAAATATTACTATGCTCACGGTAATCTAAGGGCTTTTTTACGCGGTAACTGAACATTACATTGGCTTTATATAATAAATATAGCAATATATAACCTGTAACTAAACTCTATCAACTTCCGACAGTACAAAGAAGTAATAATTGTAAGTATGTTTGAGAAAATATTAATAGTGCCTTTAAAATTAAAGAAAATCATTGGTCCCGGTACTAGGGATTATACCAAGGGTTGTTCCAGATTGCCTCAAAGCTGGAATCAGTCTCCTGCTTTTGGGACCCTTATGTTGGAGTCTTCAGCAATGAGCGTGTTGACCTTTAGGCACACTGAGCCACCTCCTCCGACTGTATCATGCTCTATTCTATATCTGCTGTTGACTATTTCCCTTTCATCACTGGCTCCCATATCCAAATAGGGACAGTCAGTTAGAAAATATTGGATGATGACTTCAATGTGGCCAGACAGACAAAGTTTGCCTCCCACCATCTATTACAATGAGTAGGGAACTGCCAGGGGGTCACAAAAGGTTTAATAGATCATAGTTTGTTGTTGTAACCATTCAGCCTGCTACCACTGCAAGCTCAAGAAGGGTGTGTAACATTTAAGAGACCCCTGTGTGTATCACCACCAAGGGGCAGGGTTAAAAGGTTGCTAGAGGAAGGTGGTAGGTGAGGAGGAGCAGGATGGGAACAGATTGGTGACAAGTTGATCCTAAAGTACCAATGATCTGTGAAGAGGATGAAACAGTTGGCAAATAAAGTGACAACAATGGAACAGAGTTGGGACTTGCCCAAAACTTGTTGTCGAGAAATCCATGGAAATCCCAGTGATGAAAAGAGTCCAGGTAAAGGGGAGGTGGATGGTATATGCCCTCAAATACAGGAAAATCTGGGCCATCACTGGCCATGGCAATCAGATCTGAATCACCTTGATGTTGACAATGATATCGTTATTAACTAATCATGGACGAAAAGCACAAAATAGCCAACCTTAGCTCACCATAGGGCTCCCTGACACTTCAAAGTAAGTATGAAATCACCAGAAGTGAAAATAATCACTCTAAAGGAGCAAAAACAGGAAGAGTGTTCACAAGCATATACTGTACATCAATACCGCATTGTCGTCAAGGATAGTACAAAAATATATTTAAAGATGATAAGAATTACACCATACTTACGCAACGTGTACCCATTGAGAGGTTAATCAAAGAAAATATATTGCTTATCAACTATATTCACTTTGTAACTTGTAAGCTTGGAATGTATATTTTAAAGACTTGAATTGCAGAGGAGAGTCACCATCCCAAACTAGTGCTGGGGGATATAATAGTTATGGAATCAACAAATAATTAAAGTTTTACTATACATTCCAAGAAAATACTGGTGGTTTCTTTTACAGCTTGAAAACTTAAGCTGTAATGCACCAAATTGTAAGGTTGCTCAAAGATTACAAACAGCAGTGTAGGTCTTACCAAGTATGCAGTGTGTTTTGTACACAAATTTAATGGTTACTTTAATTAAACAATAATATTAGTAGATCAAAGCCGAAAAACTTTTCCTGGCATGTACAGCTCATTACAAGTCAACAGAAAAATGGAATGTTTGTGCTACCTGCAGATGCAAGACAAAGAAATTATCAAACAGTGGTACAATCAGTAGTAAAGGATTGTAAAAAATGTCATCACAATACATACAGTCTAGAAAATGTTGATAACTGCAGCATAAGTTCAGGATTTTCCTAAAATAAATCAAATGCATTTAATAAGTGCAAGGATAATATGAGCACTTAATGTGCAGGTTGAGAGTTAACACTTATAATATACAGATATCCACCCCTACTACAAAAAGAGCTCCCAAATCTATACAGAATAAATAACATGGTTTCTCTCACACAACACAAGATTTATCAGTAAATCAAACTCGAGCATGGTCACTCTAAACCACATATTATAACAACTTGGTTCCTCATAAGTCAACGGATACACACACATTTCTATCACAAGACTGAACGAATATAGTACAAGGACCCCGAGCAGTGGTCTGGAACGGTCAATAAAGTAGGTTAAGACGCACACACGCACACACGTACAACAGCTGATCACAACACAAGACTGGATGAGAGAACAGCAAGAGAGAATTAGAGGAAGATAAATATACATATAAATATATTTACATATAAATCAACATAAAATAGGAAATAAAATGAAGGACAGCAAATTAACATATTGAAAGATCAAGGGATCTGTGATAATGTAGACATATTGAAAAGTATAATTATATTCCTACAAACTTTGCTATAAAGCAGCACCTACACTCAGAGTCTGTATCATGGCATAGTTTGGAGAAATTGGTAGCCTACATATAGCTACCAGTATCTTAGCCCCTAAACAGATGAAAGAAATTTTGAGTATGAGGTCATGAGTTACTCCGCTCAGGATCCTATGTTTTAGTTGGAACTCACTCCGATTATGGTAAAATAAGAACATGCATTCACTTAATACAGCTACTGTACTTACATGCATCCTATTTGTAAATGTTATAACAATGCCCTAACACTTGACTTTCACAAACAAAAGCAAAACTAATTCTTCTTCCATTTTCTTGCTATTCCTCATGCTGAATTATGATAGGTCATTCAACAACAGTGATACAGCTACCTTTGATAGTTATGATAAAAATCCATATAATTGACCTTTACATATTTAAACTGTATCTACAACCTTCTAACACAATGTACAAACATACTATTAACTGGATATAAAAAATGTGCCCACAGGTAAGGATAAAAAAGGCTCATCATTACCTTCAAGCTTTTAAAGCTGGCAGCTGCTCAATAAATTACTACATCACTTGCGATTGTTGAAGTCATAATTAGAAGTAGTACAATACAACCCTTACCTAATATTACTAATACAGTAGAATTTTTCCCCCAAGTTAATGGTGAAATTTTATGCCACCTATTAATCTCAACAATGTATGCCATTATTCACTCAGACTTGAAGCTTCCGAGCCCTCTCTTTCCAACATCTCCAATAAACTCACACATTACAGATGCAGCTACACTTTTTCTTCCTTAGGGAGTCCTTCCCAAGAGTAAAAGAGTAGTCAGTGGGCATCTGATGTGAGGAAAGCAATGAACTTGAGCCCCGGTCAGGTGTTCAAAGTAATTTCTTTGACTAGATAAATTAAGGCTCCATGACACTTTACTCTCTAGTCAGAAATACTAATCAATTCAGTTCCACCAGTCAAATGCTGCCAAGGGCAACATTTCTAGTCATATCTAGTAATTCTACACTAAAAACTGGGAAATGACATTAAAAGGATTGAAGGGTGTAACATTTGAGAAACACAAAAGATGCATAGTATGATTGGTAAGTTGACCTACTGGGCTTTGCACAAAACACTTTTTAAGACACAGTTTGAATACATAGCTTATTTTTATTGTGTCTTAAAATGCCTACATTCAATGTCAATATCTGTGCTTGGAAAAATTCCCAAGCAGAGACAAGGAAAAACTCCCTGACGAGTTGCTTTATTAAAAATTTTCATTTCTAAGTACAGTACACTTGTTGAATCTGGTGCTGCAAAAAAAGGTATTCAAGCAACCCTTTTAGTGTGCTGATTGTTATGTTTAATAAATTTTATCCAAATATTAGTTGGTGAGAGTTTGGCAGTGAATTCATAGTTTTTCTTACAAAATTACAATACACTACTGGTGTGCAGTTCAACAGTGAAGGTCCTACTTACAATTTTCATGACATAATGGCCAAGGAAATTGGGGCTATAGATATACAAGGAGATCAATTCACTAAAAAAGTCTCTGTTCTGCACTAAAAAAAAGTCTAACAATAAATACAATATCAAATATAAGTATTTCAGTGGACATTACATCAGTTTAGAAGAGTAAATCTAGGATATGCTTTAGTTGATGAATATTAACACATTATTGCTCTAACTAATTAATCATGCTACCATGATGATAAATTTTTGTCACTTTAAAGACAAGTGTTAACAAGTAATTCAGAGTTTTATCAAACAAACAGATCTCACAACCATACTCAATTTCAATGTCAGTGCAACAGTTTCACAAATTTAAACACAGCACTGTATTATGTAATAATGTTTTTCCATTTTTATACAGTATATATATATATGCATATTTATATGAAATTATCTTCACATACTGCCTTAATATTGAGAGCAATTATACCATACACAAGAATACTACCACAGAGAAGTATTTCCAGCAGACAATGTAATTTTGTTTTCTAACTAAACATTATAACCATTCTGCTGGTGACCTTACTGAAATAAGACAAATTTTGAGTTATTTAGGCCACAGATAGAAGAAAATATCCTTTATGATTTACAGGCAACATTTAATGCATTGATGTTACAATAGTCTTATCACAATGTGGAATGTATTATAGTTTTCATCCTTTTACAAAACATTAAGTAAGTAACATGCCTATGATCCATAAACCACATTTTCCTCCAAATTTACAACTAAAATTTTCATATATTTTTCTAGACAATTCTTTACTAATAACTGGTCATCTGCCAACAATTAAAGAACATGAAAGTCTACCCCTACAAAATGTGAAAGCTGGGAAACTTGTTACAGATCACTGTATACTCATAATACAGCATTGTTTATCACCTGACATAGTGAAATGCAGGTTAATGAGCTATGACTCTCACTACTTATAATCTAAATACTGATAAACAAGTCATGCATTTACAATGGCAGAACAACTCCTCAAACACATACATCAGTCATGTCCAACAACTTACTGGATGACCCCCACATACTCTGTAAATCAGATTAACCAGGATTAACTTGATCACTGGAGCTGTTATAATCTTGGCCTTCCAATACAGTACTTTTAAAAATTACATCAGGCAAATAGTCGTTGAATCCCTTGGCGTTGCTGTTACTGTCTACACTAGCTTTAACAGTAACCAGCTGGGCCCAGTCATAATGAATGTATGAAAACATAGTTTCTTACAAAATATTAGTACATTTTATACAATAGTCTACAAAGTAAGAAAAAAATTACTGGTGCTTCAATCAAACATTTTAACAATAACTGCAGATTCAATGACAAAGCTGGAAATGTAACCATCTGTTTTCCACACAACCATCCAGGTATCACCCATAAGTACTACATGCAGCCAGCAACAACAGACTCTGCAAGGCTCCACTCCACATTACCAACACCGAGTTACTGTACTCAACACTTCCAAGAGAATGTTATTCATTGTAAATGCTTACAATTTCCTGGCAATATTTTGAGATATATATACCCTTTATACTGTATCTGCGCATAGTTAAAACAGATGCACTTGTGAAACCATTGATAATAATCCACTCCTAGCTTACATGTAATTAATTGAAAAATTATCTCAACAGTTATATACAGTCTTTGCTTTTTTTTTTTTTTTTTTGCTTGGTGGCATAGATCATAACATGCTAGACAATCATGGGTTAGGGGATGATGATAATTCCATACAGACAGCAGTACTGTACATACAGCAAATTTTATCAGTTTTTATTAATTCTAGCCCTTCGACTTTTCCTGCAAATGGCCCTAGAACCATTATTTTTCTGGACATTTAGAATAAGTGACATAATGTCTGGCTGATATCTCTGTCAAGCTGTATGCTTTAAATATCCTCCCAGCACTATACATCCACAGTACTCTTCAAAAAAAGTAATAACATGAATTTATGAAAATATCTGAGACCATTGATGTCCAAATGGAAACTGTACTTTTACTTCTGCTTGTCAGTGCAGTATCAGACATGGGGTAATTGTAATATGCAATGTTAAACTAATGTAACAGTAATAAAGAGTCTCTTATTTATGAAAATTCAGATAGGAAGAAAGTAATTATCAGGAAAATATTATTAAAAACCCAATCAATCGATTAAAACTGCATGCTAAATACATGTCTGTGGTACAATATAGTTGACAACACAGTAGCACTGTCCTGCTATAATCTGCACTGTTGTTATCAGTAGTCAGCACACAGAGAGTAACATCATCAGTGATTATCATTATTTATTCTTGATATTACCCCAACATCTCTCAGAAATGGAAAAGTTCTGAGAGTTACAGTAGTGGTAGCAACAGAAAATGGAGCGAAGTTACTATTAAAGTGGAGAGAGGAGAGAAGCTGAGTGATGTAACATGTATTTTTGCATTAAATCTTTTGACCGTAGGAACAGTTCTAAAGGACAAGGAAAGTATCCTTGATCATTTGAAGAAAGCTGTACCAAGACTTATGATTTTATGGATTCACAGTAAACTATTTTGAAAATTGGAGAGCATGGTGGTATTGGCAACACAGCATGCTGCTTGTAGAAGGCAGCTTAAATACTGGAGACTAAGTTGGTGAAAAACAGTGTAAGAAGGCCTACACTACATATTGTTATACTTTTCCTATTCTGTAAAGTACTGTACAGTGGAGTATAGGGAAATCAATCACAGTCTCTGAATTTATGGCTATATCAACCATACATGCATGAAAATAGAAGCTATACCAAGATTGATAGATATTTAATGGGTGAAACTTGGTGAAATAAAGTTCGACGAACGAAAAAGTTTGACTAATGAAAGACCTTGGGGAACCAGTTATTTTCATAATTGCCTGTACAGTATACTATTACAGCATTTTGTGAGTAACAATTATTGTAAAAGTAAATATAATAATATTGGGGGTACAGATATACCTGTACAGTACTACATTACTGAGTAACCAATCACCCTAATTTTAAGTACAATAATCTATATAAAATTTTACAAAGTGACTATGTCCGTCTGTCCGTCCATCTGTCTGAACCTAACTACCTGTACTCCTAAGTCCTTTGAGATATCAATACAAAATATTTTGTTGATAATACATATGCTTAGGGGATTGTAATAAACTACTTTTGAGAGATCTGATGAAAAAAAAGATTTTCTCAAGTAGTGCACACTCAAGGCTGAGCGTATGTTTACACAAGTATTAATAGTGATAAAAAATAAAATGCAATACTGTACTTGCAACTTAAGAAAAATAAGAGAAATATACAATACTTGTAACTGAAAAACAAAAGTACTAGGATGAATACAGTAATCAAGGCCGTGTATTTAACCCCATGTCTGTACTCCACAATCAAGATGCAGCACTTGAAATGATCAAAAAGTGTTGTTTTGTACAGTATATAACCAATATTTCACTTGTTCATATCAGATACAAAGTTTGTAATATCTTCCAAGATGTCACCAGTACAGTAGCATTCTATGTCACAACAGCATATAACTTTCCTCTTCTTATTATTGTATTACACATTGTTATCTACCCTGCATGACTTGCACTAAATTTATATATAAGCAATATTTGTCACAAAGCTTGGGATCTTTATTTGAATCAGAAATATGAATTTGGTATACGTTATCTTCGTATTCATCAAATTTAACAAGATTTTGCAAAACACTTGTCAACACAGGACATTACTGACCTACATTTGCATAAGATATTCCATCACATCATATGATTACAAATCCGTAAGTAAATAACAGCTAACAACCCTATACTAATATAAAATAAATTAAGATATATTAAAGTAGTATAGTGACTTTGATGGGTGGTAACTGGGTGTGTCTGGTGGTGGGTGTGGCCTGGTGGCAGTTCACTACACTATGTACAAGTTGTAACACTGCAACATTGGCAGGCAGACGGCCACAGTTAAACCAGCCTTCTCTTTAGATCTAGCATGTACCTGAAAGATTAGACAAAGATTAGTATCAGTTAAAGATTTTCATTACAGTATATACAGATATTGGTGACATGTAATTAAGTTGTACTCTTCTAAGGGCAAATTGAAGGGTTATTGATTCCTCCATTTATGACACAAAACAAATCCCTATTACAGTAGTACTGTACTGTAGTCTACTTTATATGAGAACCAGCACCAAGCCCAGAGGAATTAGAATGCCCTTAAATTTTCCAAACGAAATTGCTACAGTACCTTCATCCCTTAGATGAAGGGGGTTTCTTGTGATAGTAAAAAATTGTCTACCATCAACCTAAATACAGTACTGTATGCTGTCTTGGATTCAAATATTATTATTGTACAATATTTTTGGTATATTAAAATAGTTTTGACAATAAGACATTATGAATGCCTCCTCTGAAAAATAACAGTCTAGTGTTAGTCACCAATGCTCGAAGCACAGAACCCATAGGACAGATTGATTTCAAAATTCATAATTCACAGACAAATATATGAAGATTCCAACATTAGCTGAAATAATCCATTTTCCTATAAGCCTCACCCAGACAATGCCTAACTCCTTTTGAGCTTCCACACCATACTCCAATTCTATATACTGTATATCATTTTAGACATATCCTTCTTGAGTCGATTACTTTCAGCCTTAAACTACTGTTGCTTTCCATGTTCTTCCTTCAAAACCTGCAACTTTCTCTGTACAGTATTTCATTACCTAGTATTACATAACCATAACTGTTGCACTGCCTTTAACAATTTCTTTCAAATCAGTCAGTCACAAACCTCGACTTCCCTGTCCCCTTTCTACCACATTATTCTGCAACCCCTCTGTTTACCCCTTCAATTATCCATCTTTGTTCAACACAACTCTCAAACTCAAATATTTAAAAAAAATAAAAACCTGTAGATATTGTTCCCTATTTATAATTATGACCTCGTGTTTTGGACAATTTTGTGACAACAATAAAGGGTACTATAAAAGTGTAAGTAAGCCAAAACCCACAGCCTTCTAAAGATCCCCAATAATGTGATCAGCATTGAATATTGTCCTCTCTTCTACTTTGGCATGAAGACAGTAGACTTAGCAACTTCTGGGTTCTATAGTCAAAATACAGATACAGTACATGTACAGCAAATGGGGTCTTTTTTCATGTCTTCCAACATTACATCTGTGTGTCTCTGAGGAGAAATTAATGACAGCTAAAGTAAATTGACTACAGTATATCTAAAGCCAAACATAAAAACTAAGTCATGATCTAAATCTCTTCATAATATCAAAAATGGGAAAAATATGTAAAATTGGTACTGTACTCTTAAACAAGGACTTACTGTATACACATCAATTGGATAAAATGGTTGAATAGTCTACATGGCAGTTTGGTAGCATTGTACAGTATTGTAGGAATTATTCACATACAGTACAAACTATGCAAGTTAATTTGGTAAGCTACAGGTACTGTAGTACTGTAGAGTACCTACACTATAAGTAACCATTTACAGTAACTCTTAATATTTCATGAAAATATCCAACAATTCAAGGGAAAGTACAGTGTGCAAAGATGTATACTTTGTTAAATGTACAGTACTTATATTTTACAGTATAGTAATGTAATTTTATTAAAATAATTACTTTATGCTGTGTAAGTACAGTATAGTACGGTACTGTAATTACAAGTAGGCCTAGTATATAACTGATAACTTACCAGTAGTAGTACGGCAGTATAATTTTAATTAAATAGTAATATTGAATGTACCATCAGCATTAAATCACTCAAAGTTACAGTAAAGTGATAATCAATAACAATACAGTACTTGTAGTACAAAAACATGTACAGTATTTTAATATTTTAATTAGTAAAGAACTAAAATAATACTGTATTTTACTTCACACACCAGTTTTATGTAGAATTAGGAGACTAGGCAGAGATGATGAGGTGTAATTGGATAAAATATTCATAGATTTACAAGTGAAATACAATCTCTATTTGGATTTTAACTTCATAACAGGCCCAATTGCAAAATTTATAACAACCCTCCAACTGGCAGTGAGGGTTGAGAGTAGTGAGTCTGGGCAGAAAAGTGTAAACACTGCCCTGTGCAGTGGCGGCTATTGTGAGATTTGATTTTGTACAGTATTAAGACTGAATCATGCAATAGAGCTGGTTCAGGGAAAGAGAGGTAGATCAGTTAAGTGAAAATGTCATCATCAGTAATTTTGGCAATCAATTAAATTAATATGACCATCTGTTTCCTTAAAATTGAGTAGTAAAACCTTTGTACGTAGAGTATTTGATTAATGCAAAAAAAATCAGAGTGAAAGACTGAATAGCAAGGACTACCAGTACATTACTCAGTCCAATGAGAGTTTCAAAGAAACTGAAATGAAGTTTAGACCTCTTGAACTTAAACGAAATGATATTGACATACCATTTCAAAATGTTAAAGTTATACTGTACAGTACTACTAACCATACATGTACTGTACAGTATCTAGAAACTGCCCATCTCTGAAGTACATGTATAGTAGTACAAACTATATACTACAGTACTGTATTACAATAATTACTAGTACACCCACTAGTACAGTATTGGTACTAGTTTTAAAATGTTGCATACAATAAATATCAAAATACTACTACTGTGCTGAAATATGTTATGGATATGTACTAAGAGTGGCAAAGGGGCAACTATATTCAAAATATTTAAATCAATATTGATATGCACCAACACAAAAAAATAGGGCAGACTGTTTGGAAAAGGAAAAACAAAACAGTTGTGTGAAAATGGACATGACTATACTAATCATATTAGGATTTTTATTAGGCTGTGTATATTCTAACATATTTGGCGCCGGAAATTTTCACAAGGAAACCACTAATCAGTGCCTTAACGTCCTCTACTACAGTGTACAGTAAAACCTCACAGATAGCGACACATTAAGTCTGGTGAAATACTCGCTATCCGTGAAAAGTATACTGTAAATGTAAATAAATCAAAGTAGTCTTGACATTTTTTAAAATTGCTTCCAATTTAAAATGTTTACCTAATGTTTACCTAAACAAACTTAAAAGTAAATGCATTTAACATCCCAGAAGGTATATAAAATTACCTGGTACTGGTTTAGAGTGCATTTATTGAGGTGACATGACGAGATAAGTTTAGCGTCAGTCTACTGGGCGCCCGCATCCTCACTCTCTCTGATGTCTCTTATGTCTTCCTCATTTTCACTGTTAGCTATTAACCTAAAGTACAGAATCCAGCAGCTTTAAAGGCCTGTCCACACTAGGAAACTTTTTGGTTTGCAAACTGTTTCCAAACAGTGAAACACATTTCAGGGTGAATATGCTCCCATTCGGGATGGGATACAATACGAGTTTGCATGAGCGCGTTTATCTCCGGTACATTAATCGCTGTCCACTGTGCCTGGAAATTTTTCTATCCCGTCGCTATCCGTGAACCAGCTATCCAAAAAAACGCTATCCGCAAGGTTTTACTGTATGTTTGCATTTCATAACTGCATTAAAAACCTATTTTCTGTACTCATCTCATGTTAAAGTCCACTTTCCCATCCCATGCAGTATATCAAATTTTTGGTACCCTCCAAAGTTTTTCCTTGTACAGTGCTGTAAATTATTTGAATAGTATAGTAGTCATAATTATATTAAAGTAGTACTGCAACAGTATTGTAAAGCAAATCACAACTTAGTAAGAGAATGTAGATGAAAGGAGGGAGGGAGAGAAGCCCTGATTGGGTATGTGGCTGGAACCAAGAAAATAGTAAAGTATGATTGGTGGGAGCCCTATGACATGAGTACTGTAGTACTGTCCTGTACTACTTTTCTTTTTGTATTATATTTACAATAAAAACTAGCACAAAGCCCAGAGGTATTACAGTATTTGGTACTGAGGCAAACATGGGCTTGGTATGAAATTACTGGAAAGCTGTTGTGGTGCAGCTTCACTGGCAAACTCAAATTGAGCTAAGCAATTATGATCTACTGTACTCAGTTTGAAAAATTGTGGCACTGGGGATTTTATTACATTAAAGCAGGATATTAATTTTACAAAATTGTCTAGTATTATACAAGAATCATGGAGGTAAAATATTCAACTGAAAGTGTGACGGTCCAATATGATGGAGATACAAAGACAACATATTATTGAAGAGAATCCCAAGTGTTAGGGGTTACAAAGATACTTGCACCACAGAAAGGGTGGGAGATGGGTGCACCACAATCCCTACACTTATAATAAATTAACAAACCATTTTTAACTGCAAATTGGAATAATTATTTGCAACAAATCTGCACTGTAATAGCAACATAAATTGCATAAATCATGCAAATCAATACATAAAACTAACATGACTAACTTCCTCCTGTGAGCTCATCAACAGGGGTTGGCTACAATACAAGACTGTCTGGAACTTCTTCTTTCTACATACCTCTTTTACTCTCAGCTGATCATCTTCCATTTCCCACCCTATATAGACTCCCAGCAATTTTTTTGTATTTTTAAAGATTAATCTTATGTGCAAATATCCTGCCTGAAAAACTTCTGTCCTAACTGCCCATTCCTAAACTTTGAAAATGGGTAAATTTTAAATTTGTGATGGTATCCTTGTATATCATGAAAATTACATACTGTACATAGAGTACATACAAACATGTAGGTAGTCTTGCCCTCAAATTATCAATATTCACTGTTAGAAGTTAATGAACAGCAGGATAAAAGACAACTTATTAAACTGAACATTTTTTACAATATTGACTACATGTACTGCCTTTTCATACATTTCATCCCTTTTTTACATTGCTTCTTGATCTGTTATCAAATGCAGTTAAAGGATAAATTAGTCACTAAGCTGAATATACAGTATCTATGCCTTATGTTTCCCTTACAATAGTAATCTAGCAATACTACAGAGTTGTTTGAATATGAGATTAATTTCAAATCAACTAGCTCATAATTATTTGCAGAGCATTTCTCTTTTTTGAATGTGTACAGCAACTCAATTTTTTTTATTACAATACAGTACAGTACTGTAATACCCTACTCTTCCCTGATTTCTACTACTCATTTTCATCCCCATTTTGTGCTCTCAGTTACTTATTGTCTCTTATCATAACAATAGTGGTTCGGACCATTTGAGTGGTCTCCTACAGCTTTGCATCTTTCATTCCATTAACAATGGCTATAAAAATATCTCCATCACACATACAGTTCTTCTCTCAGAATGGATAAAAATGATTACTATACTGTAATTCTATTCCTAGGCTGGTTGTATCTAAAAGAAGTGAGTATATTATCAAAAAACAAATCACTTATTGATTTCAAATAAGTGTACATTTAATGGATATATTTCCTTACTGTTACAATGTCAAATAATACCATCAATGATTAGAGGTAAATAAGTATTAATAGATCTCTGAACATCAAAAGCTTGTCTAGTACAGTACATCTAAATTTCACTATATGAAGCATAAATATGGTAACTATTATAAGCACTGTAGGTAAATAGGATATCCTTTCTTTTTTTATAGCATATTATATCCAAACACATGAAGTGGCTGGATTAATTTTCCTAAACATATCCAACCAATGGCCAGAATCGTTTTCCTGCACAATACCTGTACAGTATAATTATAATATCACCTCTAGAACTTTAATATAATGATTAGGACATCCTGTTGACCAAATTCTTCAAAGAATGGCTATAAGTTAGATATATATACAATCTGTGTAACTCACAAAAAGTACAGTAGAGTATGCATAAAATGAAGCAAGACCCAACTTACCTTGTTTGGTGGTAAGCCTGAAGGCAATACACAACAACATTCATGGACTACACAATGATGGTGAAAAAGTGTAATGACTTGTCAAATAATCTACTAATTTGATTTTTTGTTTGCTTTCTCTAAAGTATGTGAGGTAACGAATGACCTTGGCTTGTTGAGGAAATGTGTTTCTAGGTGCAATTTGAAGGAATCAATTCAATTAATTTCTCTAACTGAAACATAAGCCCTGTTAGGGCTCCGGAGACACCATCACTGATTAGTTCAAAATGTTTCTTGCATCAAGCCTTGAGACTTGTATGAGAGTAAGTAGAGATTCCATCACTTATACTATTGTCACTGTTGGTTGGATGGCTTACAATATCAGAAACTATGTTTCACAAAATGAAACTTTATTAAACATAATTTAACCAGAATGCATCTTCATAATATATGGTACATCAGGCTTGAAATATTCAGTATTACTCCAAAAGGTAAGTACAGGTATTCATGCTAAACAAGGGGGATTTACCTTTTCAGTAGGTATGAAAATAATGCATTACAACTGGGGAATTTACATTCAGCAACATATTAGGATACATTTAATGTAACACCTTTATGTACTTATTTAGATATGAAGTACAAAATACTTAAACAGAATATACACAGAAACACTGTTTGAGGAAGAGCCTATAGTGATGATTTAATTTCATTACTGCTTCTTCTTGCTTTTAAAGATGTATGTACAGTATTGTGTAAATCTATACAATATGTTTGACAAAACTTAAGTTAAGGCATGTGGATGACTTTAACAGGCCCAGCAGTACAACATTTTATCACCTGTAACTATGTTATGTTTTGTTATGTTTGACCCAAAGAAGTAGCTAAAACCGTCAATAAAGACTCCTCTACTAACAGCGTTAACAATGTTCAAATTTTTACTCTTATTGCCTGAGTACAACATTACTGACCCTTTGATACTTACAAGAGGAATGATGGCCGACTTAAAGCCCGAAGTAGCCTCCTATGGTGGAAGCGAGCACCACGCATAGTACTGCCACACACACCATGATCATGATCTTCTTCTGCAAGGGTGCACAGGCGCAATGCTCATTAAATAGGAAAAAATTGAAACAGACAGGCATAGGACAAACCTTAAAGATGGCTAAAACGTTTCCACTCCTCTAATGAGGGCTGGAGAAGCAAATTAAGGTACTATAGTGTGTGTTTTCTTTTTACTTGGCAACAATGCACTAGTTCCCTTTCATCTGATATCAAACTATTATCATATATGCTTTAAGAGTACAGTATTCCAATGTTAGTACTATACTGTACTGCATTTACTGAACAAGTTAATACTGTATTGTATATGAAGAGTGAGAGCCAGTGCATTTTCCAAATAAAAACAAAAGTTCTATAGTGGGCTACCTTGGACTGGGACAATGGAACCCCATGCACCTGCTGAAATAACAGTGTTTGTCCTTAGCTCACTGACTGTGGGGGTAAAAATACTATAAGAAAGAAAAGTAGAAAAATTCCAAGTGCCATCATGCCTGATATAGCTACAGCTAAATATAACTATCATAAACTATATGAGCAACTTTCTTGTTACTCTACATAACTGCCAACTTGGCCCATAAACAATTTTCTATTTTCTTTCTTCAAATCATTATACAATACCATGTTTACAGGCATTCCAGGTGAATGGCCTAACAAAGAAAGCCAAGGATGGCCAGGTGGAAAACTAAGAGTGTAAAGCTTGTATCATGCGATAAAGAGTACTTTATAAAACTGCCAATGAAATGTAACAAATATTTCAATAGCAGTTAAATACAGTATATAGTAAAGAGATAGAGAGAAATGTTATGAAATACTAACCGTCATAACCTTGACTGAAGATCTTTTTATGTCATAAAGAATACATGGAGCCTGTCATTATTGGGCCTGATATATATATACTTTTTATACATATATATATAATACATCATATATATATATATATGACAAGGCTTAAAAAATCCTTGCTTTATATTTGAGGATTAATGTAGATCCCAGGAGAATCATCAAATCATTAAACACCACTTTCTGTGTTGGAATATTACTTTACACCATCAACCAGAAGATACTTTAAGGAATTACTTAACCTTTAAACAAAAGTTGATTACAGTACTTCACCATTTTTTAACAAAGAGAAGATTAATTTTCTTATCAGAAGGGAATGCTCCTGATGCCCAATGGCCGAAAAGGTATTTTAATTTGCCCATAAACAATGGCCTAGATATTAAATACTGTACTAACATACTTAGACTCAAACAGATAGCTTTATGTCACAGGAAAAAAATCTGTTGTTCAAAGGTTAAGGAATTGGTATGGTAGTCCATATAAAAAATTTACACTGTACTGTATATTATGTAAAATAAAAATAATCATAAAAGCTTTACAGTTTTGCACATGATGCCAACAACAAAGTGGTGTTATATGAGTGTAAAGGAAATCACAAGTAAAAGAATAAAACGGAGGAAGAAGAGTGTAAATTATCCACATGCTGGAGGCTGGACACTGCAGGATAAAACCACTCAGTTCTCATTCCCTGCAGAGGTGGAAAGACATATACTCACTGGAGGCTTGATACCAGTAGTAGAGGGGTAGTAATGTGTTATTAATTAAGTTACACGTAGAAGAAGGTTAGATAAGCCCAAGGTACTTGGCGCCGCTGGTACCCATGACAATACACAGAACCGTCACACACACCAAGATCATTATCTTCTTCTGCAGGGTAGACAGAGAAAGGGAAGGAAAGGAGCAAAACACACATTAGTACAGAAGGGCAGAGGGTTCAATGTGTCCCAGTGTACTGCTGCTGCTGTTGACCCAAATACCTACAGTGCATTTTTCATAACCTGGCAAATATGCATCAGCTATTTCATTTAATTACTTGTGTAGTAGTCATAACAGAATTCAAGACAAATTATATCCAGGCATATACATGGCTAGATGCATATCTATAATTCATAATAATTAAAAATATATATATATTATTATTAAGGTCTGATTTTTAATAAAAAAAAAATGGAACCATTTCATTTTTGCCAAGTTAAAAAATAATGCACTAAATACTGTAGTATGTCTCTCTGCAGCTGACAGTTACGGTCCACAGTTGACATTATAAAGGCTAACCATGACTGGTCAGACTTCACCGTTCTGGGGTTGGGAGTCACATGTTGTCGGCCAATCAGGGGCACAGTTTAGAAGCCTTTATGATATCAGTTGTGAATATTCACTGACAACTACAAAAAAACTGACAGTCATTATGAATAGTATACATTATATACATTATGTGCTCTCTGCTCCAGCCCTCTCTCACTATCTTACTCTACTCACTCTAACTAGCAATAATGTTTTCACCTTCTTTTCTTAGTTAATTCTGATTTACTGTGTTAAATATCTAATTTAATAACTTTTTACTGTATATCATAACTATTCATTGTAAAAGGAGCAATTTGTAAACTCTCATTTAATTAACATTAAAAAGCTTTACTGTTATCTTGCAAGTACCAATACATTACTCACGACTAAGAACAAAGATGTGAGCATCGTTTTTTTCAATGATACAAAATTGGTGTACCATTACTGTAATGTAAATGTCTAATTAATAATTATAGAAGTACTGTAATTACAACATAAACTTGAATAAAATACTGTAAATGTACTTATCATGCAGGGAAACAATTAAATCATGCACAAAAATAATTAGGTAGAACTTATAGAAGGTAAACTTAAAATGATGTTGCCAAAATGGTGATACATATCAGTATGAAACAAAAGTAAAATGTTCATGACTGGTAAGGCTGAGTTTCCCTCACATACTTTAATAAATATTAAATAGTTACTAAAAAAGTAAATCTGATAGAGTAATTACATAGTTTTTGTTTACGTGTGAGGAAAGAAATCAACCTCAAATAGACAAGATGTAAGTTACTTCATTATGCTCGCTGAACATGTAAAGTGCGAGGATTAAACAAAAGAACCAAAAAGACTTACCTCATTTGTATCAGCATAACACAACTCTCAGTCAGTTTGTCAGTTAGGTTCTTGCTGAGCACACATTCCACTCTACCTTTTTCCCATTCAATTTCATGGTTGCCAACTTAATATTTTTGTTACGGCTGACAGTGTAAATATTCAGTGTCAAGAGCTTTTTTCAGGAAACAAAAATTTATCATTAATGTATCGCCTTTTTGTACTCAAATCATCAATCAGTTTTAATGCATGAAAAAGAAAAAGCTCTTAAACACTATCAATTTACATTCTTGGTCACAGAAAAGCAGCAATATTGACACCAGTATTCCACCTATCCTACTTCTCATACACTACATACTTTCAGATACTAATATGGCATCTCACTTCAAAGAATATGAGTGTTATACGCAATATTAAATACAAATGTAGCAGATTTCTTATGATTCTTCATTGCGTAGGAAATAATATGCACCCTGGCTCTTTGAATGAGAGCCAAATAAAGGACAGTATGATGAAAAGATACTCATTTAAATAAAAATACCCTATATCAACATGTACTGTACCACTGCCTCCATATCTACGATAACCACCTAGCATTGCCAATCATCTATTCTCATAAGGTGTGGCTCTCTACAGTTTTAACTCTACATTTTGAGGCAACATCACAGCTCCCCCCTTAAATACAAATTTTGTTTTGAATTCCAGAGTAAAATATTTCAGGACTGATGCCTTATCGGAAGGGAACAATAAGCAACACTTGGAAAGTGATACCGTGATTGGAGGTACAGTAACTGTACATTATTCAGTGACCTAATTACAAACATAATAATATGCTGCACAGTATGATAGGTTACCATTCTTTATGTTACAGTAACAATACTATAAGTAGTAACTGTGCATATAGTGTAATGGTCTTAAGAATGATGTAGTATCTGATTAAGTATTGCATGCTTTGATCACATTCAAATAAATTAAAAACAAGCTGCATTTGTATGTAAGAAGTGCATATAGCAACAGCAGCAATATATTAAATATACTTAACATAACCTGGAAGTTATAACATAGAAGATAATAAACATCATCCCATCAGGTGCCTGGCACCTGATGTCATTCAGCACTAAATGACAATTAAAGAACAACAAAGAAAATTAAACAAGTGAGGAAAAGATTAGAATAGTACAGTATAAGAATATTTGATATGAAAAAGTCCAGTACTGTACAGTATAGTGAAGAAATGGGTAATGAAAAGGCTCAGTTATACGATTCATGTGGGCTGTTTCACATGGGTAAGAATGGCAGAGAAAATTATAAGAAATAGAATCTCACATATAAGAAAGGGAGAGAAAATTGTGGATGGTCATGACAGAGAGTATGAACACATGGATGCAATATACGGTAATGAAGGAAACTTTATTCAGAGAGATATGAAGATTTGAAGAAGGCAATTGTTGGAGGCAACTATAATATTTAAGAGAAAAACAAGTCCAACAGCGAAAGAAAGAAGACTACCCACACTTGACATGAAGGCATTCAAAAGAAAAGTAAAGAAGCACAAATGGCAAATAATCCAATATACCTGTGATGAACAGGATCAATTTTACAGTACAGTGTATAGTACTGTACTTGGAACAAAATTTCATGGCGAGGCAATCTACGTCCAAGTCATATAGGACAAAGCTACAAAGAAGTTCTCCTGAGGATGCACAAATATCTTAAAATTCGTGAGAGTAAAAAATCAGACCAAAAAACTTGCCAACATACTTATATTTGAGAGAGGAATCTTAAAGATAATGGGAAGGCTGGGGCATGTCTTGGAGGCAGAAAAACAGAAACCACGTTTAGTCATTCACAATGCTGATGTCATTCCTAAAGATAAGAACCAGCACAATATTTCATAAATTGTTGATGATCAGGAAGAATGTTGACCTTCCATGCCATATTTACGAAATGGAAGTACTGTACAGTAGAGTGAAAAGACCAGGAAGAGTATTAACCTCAGGCTAAATCCCATTAAATAAACTTAATAATAACCAGAAAAACAGGACACAGGTCCTTAAATAACTGTTACTGAACACCATCCTGTTCCTTACTTATTTTTTCAATAAGAAAATAAAACAACAACACTTAATGTATGATGGGGCTTATATAAGCCCTGTCACCATCAGCACTGGATCTGGTACCTTCCAATACCCAACATATGGAGAGATTTACACATAGATGACACAGTACCCTTTGTGTACCAAAGATGTGTGCAAAAATAATATAGGATAAATCAGACAGTGATAGAAGTAGAAAGTGAAAAATGAACAACATAAGAGGAGATGCCAACAGAACACTTTATGTACCAAAGATGTGTACAAAATGATATAGGATAAAACCAGACAATGATAGAATAAGAAAATGAAAAATGAACAACAAAAGAGAAGATGCCCTGATAATATTAGAGGTCCACTTAAATGAAGCCTAAGGGCAAACAAAAATTCTCTAATCACACTTGACCTTTGTTGGTGACACATTGTCTCCAAACAAGAAAACAGGTAAAGAGGTTGAGAGGACTCACACACTAGAATTGGTAACCTGAAATTGTGCAAATGACTAGTGCTTTTATTCATAAAATAATTATATCTGATGAATACTTGCAACTTCAATAAATGAAAGCAAATAACTACATGCCTCTTGAGAAATATATTTATTCGTTAGTATTGCTCCACACAAAACTAGCTTCATTCTCCATCATGTAGTCCATATTTAATATACAAGCTACTATTGAAGCTAGCTATACATTTTGCACCAACAATTTTCAATGGCCACAGCATTAAGTAAAAAGCAGTTAAAGCTGAAATATGTGTATACTGTACCATAACATTACTGTACTTTCCTACCATTGCAGAGAACAGAGGGGACCTTCAGAATATCGGTCAGAATGTCAATGCAATAAGATTACACATTAAAGTCACAAGAATATATACAGTACTTATCATTCTGCGATAATAACAGAGGAAACTGAATTACAGTACTGTACAGTATCACTTCTCAACTACTACAAAAATTTCTGGAAAATATTCCAGAACTGATTAAAACCTTCAGAATCATATAGAACATTCATTATCCTATACTGATATTGTGACATGGGCTACATTAGACAATTCACAAGAGAAATTCAAGTTTTTTAAATCATATAAAATAGCTACTATATCTTGATACTATATTATGTAAGACTGTAAAATTATGGTAGTTAAGGTAAAATTAGGTGTTACTGTAACCATGAAGCTAATTATGGATAATTTGTTTTTTATAAAGCTCTACCTTTTATGTATTGGTTTGGTGGTACAGTATTACAACAGATATCACAGTATGATCCAGAAGGGACTCCTTGTATATCAATAATTTGAGTGCATCCATATTATTTTTCAGTGATTTTAGTGAGCTGAAATGGCCAGGCATGGCTGGGTGGTGATAGTGCACTAGTTTGTGGATTAGTGAGATAACTGATCAGTCTTTGCTATGCCTTATCATCAGGGAACTGGGTCACCAGCACGTTCTTAAATGATCTGGCTCATGTAGTCAAGCCTTGGGCTAATGTGAGACAATGCTACTATACTCCTACAACAAATATAATCTCCTGTGATACATATTTATGTACAGTATTGGACAGGAGTCAATCTGAATTACTGTGAACTGATTTTAAAGAAAAAAATATTCAGCTGACACACAAAAAAATAATGCATTGGTATGTTATATAAAGACAACATACAATACAGTGGGAACAACACTGTACATACAAGTTGTTTGGAAGACTGTTATAGGATTTCCTTGCATTCTATAGTAATAACAGGTCAGGTGCAGACAGGCACACTGTGGACGATAGCTCAGGAAAGCAGGCATAGGAATGGGAATTAAAGTGATAGATTAACAAAGCTTGAGTTACCAAGTTTTTTTTCTCAGCAAGATACTGTATTTCAATCATCCACACCATTGACTCCCTCCTAATATAAGAACCTGAATAATCCAACTGCCATACAAACATGCAAAAAAAGTCATCTACAGGTACAGTATTTCACTAATTTTTCTTGTTCTACACCTCTTTTCCTCCTCCTTTCTATTCTCTAATAGTAGATCATCTGTATAATTTATAAATACCATAATGTAATTAATGAAGTTAAATACTGTCAACAACTAATTAAGTACTGTACATCAGTATTGCACAACTGACTTAATATTTGCTTATACATTTACAGGTACTATACAGTAACTTATATTATAAAGTTGAAGTTAATGCAGTACTGTACATCATAAGGCATGTAATAATGTATTACCACATGGTCCACTCTGGAGAGACTTAAGTACAGTATAGTACAGTACTGTACAAGCACGTGTCAATAACGTGTTATTTAAATCTGAACCAGGAGATTCACCAAGGTCTCAATATGAAACCGTAGCATAGTTCATAGCTCCTTCCCTATATCCTATCCCTTATATAAACTTAGCATCTGCCTCAGACTGGTTATTCAGCAAGTTTACTGCTTCAGGTTGGAATCATATACAGAACATTATACCGGTATACAATCAGCTCACACTGATGTCACTTTAATCATTACTCTTGACTGGGTGGGCAACATTGAAATCTTGCCAGTCATCATCATCATCATTTTGGTTTAACGTCCGTATTTTCCCATTTAGGATGGGGTTGGACAGGCGATGACTGTTCTCCACATCTGTCTATCTTGTACCATATGTTCTTCTATTCCCATTAAATTTATATCTTCCATTACACACGTTTTCCATTTTTTCTTGGGCCTTCCCACCGGTCGCCGCCCCCCCGACTCTCACCTCCTCCACCTCACTCAACACCCCCCCCACCTCACTTAACACCCCCCTCCTCCGCTCTTCTCACATGTCCAAACCATCTCAGTCTTCTCTGCCTCAACCTAACAGAAAGGTCTTCAACCCCACACTATCTCTGCCACTTCACTGCTAGACCTCCCATCTTGCCACCTTATTCCTGCCATGTATCTCAGCATTCTACGGTCACAGCTGCGTATAACCTCCATCAGTCTGTTTGTCAATGCCCATTTCAGAGGCAGTTTTTAGGAAATACTGTACAAGTAGTGAAGTCTCTTCTAAGATCTAAATAATGTAACTGAGAACCCTATAAGACCTTGATATAATTACTGTACATTAACATGTACAGTACAAGGATCTCTAAAAAAAAATTATTCTGTAGGGAAAGATTGGAAAACTGGATTATATAATTATCAAAATAACAATCAACTGACTCTCTTAAAGGGGTAAGTGAGGGATATAATATATCTCGTAGGTATATCTGGCTCCGGATATATTGTCACACAAAGGCTCATTTATATATTATATATTGTATCATATTTCTGGATAAGAGAAACAAAAATCCTATGATGTGAAGTCTTATTTTCTATCTTGTAATTATTTCAATTCAATTAGGTTATCACAGTCCCAGGTTACTTTGGAAATAGAAATTACAATGAATATTGTATAAAGCTGAAATTCCTGTATAACAAGCAACTAGCCTACTTCACTGGCCTCCGCTAGTATATATCAGCTGATATTGGGTTTCTTGGCCAAAATCATCTTGAATACGAGGGTACGTATGGTGTTTGTAGAGTTTGTCTCCCCCACCGGACGATAGCATAATATGGTCCTCAGAAGGTCTCTGTGATACATAACTCATTTGAAAAATTGTTACGGACTCAGATTAAGACAATCTCTTTCCTACAAAACAGCTTTTCTGAACAAAATGGGTAGTCTCAGAGAAAAGTGACTTCTATTTCCAATACCTTAAAATGCATTGGTGCCTTGTTCCTCTACAAACACTCCCCTTATGGGCTGGCCAAGTTAGAAGCTTATAAAGTGGAAAAATATACTGGCAGTATTATTGTCCATACAATTACTATACATGGAGTACTATACAAGTCTAATACTGTATTGATTTGAATTATAAGATACAGGCATTGTAGATGTATAAAAATATGTTATTTCAAAACTATGAAAATCTAATATCATAATGAATATTTCATACCTATGATCTATTACTATACTGTACTATAAACTTGATAATACTGTATTGTAATTTCTCTTATGAATCATTAATGATGTCATCCAAACTTAGAATGCAATTTAATTTGTACTTACTACATAGTTAGGGCATGATTGGATAGCATTAATATTGTCTCCTTTTCAACAATTTCATTATCTTACAATTATTATACAGTACTGTAATTCATTACAGTATTACATACTATATTTTATCATAATTATTGTTTTTACCTCCAGTTCACTTTGTCGTGAAGCCAGTAGTCTAAACCGTGGCTTCACAACGAGTTCTGCACGAGACCAAACATCCTGGTCAGTTGATGGAGAGTTAAGGGTTCCTTACATACAATACCTAGCATTACAGTGACATTGCATGAAGGTGACCCCCTCTAGCACCATTCCCTTATAAAGCCGCAACATATAATAACTTAAACAATAAGTACAGTGCAGTAGTGAACTTCATATAATTTACCTCCTCTGATCTGATCAAGAAAAGAATGCTGTGACCATTCAAAATTAAAAAATATATAAGTCTACTCACTTGGGAGTACTGGAAGCAAAGTGTAGGGCACAGCCAGCATAGTCTGCATGCAAGCCCCTGCCCTGGTCTCTCCTACCTTCTTGTGTGCTCTTCATTATTTATCAGGTCTTCCTCGACAGCTCAGCAGGAGTCTGACTCATGTGACCTACATTCTACCGTATTACACTTGACAATTTCCGATTGAAAGCCTAGCACTGACATACACTGTGAGCAAATCATTCCACTCATTACTTGCATCCTCGCACCTGTCACTTAAGATGCCAAAAGTCTAATTTAGAATTAAATTTTCCTAATTATGAAATATGTTCAATTATATATCACTTGGCACTTATGTCGGCTGGAAAAGACATGCATGATCAGTGTCCATAGCATTCTGTCAGCCTTACTCATCTACTTACACAAAAATTTTCAAAATTTATCTACAGTAATTCTACAGGTTTAATTGCAATAAAAACTTCACCATATAGTATACACAACACTTTGGAAGATCTTGGAGTAAAGAATGAGCTACAATTACATTACTTCTTGATGCCAACTCGTGATCATAATATCATGATTCATGCATCAAGATGTAAAGTTTTAAATTGTAGCTCCAAAAAAGTTTCTATATTTAAACATTAATGAATGACTTTATACATGCATGAATGTATTTATGATATGAAATTATGAATGAATGAATACCAATGCATTTTTTCTAATAAATGCGAAATGTGAATTGGATACCACCTATCATGTATGCATGTGCTGCACTACAACTGTGTTTTCAATAAGGTAAATGGATGTGGTGTAACTTAGTTAGGAACTTTAAATATAGTATCCACTAAACTGAAGGAAATTTAGAGATTCAAGTATGTATAGCACTCTCAATAAGACATACAGTATCTGATCACAACATTTTACAAAGAAATTTTCAGGTAATAACCGGAACTTTACAAGATGATAGTACTGATATACTTGTCTCTTATCAACTTCATGAACAGAATAAATGAAAATAAAATAACTCAAGTTGCATTAGAAAAATATCTCCATATAATTCATAATATGGACAATACTTTTAAGGATCTTAGTAACTTTCTTAATAAAACCAAACACCTTAATATCAACACATAAGACTTCAAGGTAACTTTCCAACAACACCAAATAAATATATACCATACTATACTATATACAATACTGATCTGTACAATGTATCAACAGATAAGAACTCAAAAGTACATAAAAATTTCCTCTGGCTGGAGTTGTCACATCAACATACATATTAAGACAGATTTACAAAATAGATACTCATCCTTATATATAATGTCTTTCAGAAACTGACTGTATTACACTGATTGTGATTCTGAGAGTACATCTCAAAATAAACTGGTGTTTAGAAACAAGTGCTTCTTAGAGAGCTTATATATGATAATAAAACAAAAGTCTTAACACATAACATGGTAACTGACATGACCCACTGACTTTAGCCACAATCAATACAGAATTGAACCACAACTATACCTGTATTATGGTCATCACACAGGTCTGTGTTCTCATATACTGTACGTACATGCAGCTGAGGGCAGATATTCAACAGACCTTATACTGTAAAATGTTAATACCACTTTAAACTTGGCCAAAGATTAAGTGTCCTCACCAGGCTAACTGTGACTGGTGAAGGCATTCACGCATTAGTCAATTAACTACAACATAAATAAAGCCTTTATCATAATTACTGAGGGCATTTATCATCAATCACAACCACCATCACAAGAAAAAAAAAGAAAAAAAAAAGTGGAATTTCCTTTTAGTTATATTTTCGTGGTGTTGTGTGATCCTTCTACCAAACTAGTGGTAGACGCATTGAGGACGAAGTAGACAACCAGAACTACGATAAGGATTAGAATGGTGCCAACGCCAATGAACACACAAATCAATCTTTTCTGTTGGAAGAAATAAAGATAGCAAGTAGATCACTGCACATTATCTATTGAGCATACAACAAAACAAAATTCTTAAGAACTTTGTATGGCACTTTTAATAAAGTTTTAATTTAAAATTTGGGTGAAAAATGTTCAACAGAAAAAGTACAGGACAATCTCATACTGTACTGTAAATTATAAAATAAATTCATAGATAATTAATAATAGTGACATTGGTGCAGCATCAAAAGCATCAGTGCAAAAGCAATGCAATGGACCCACTCGTACAAGCAAAGTACTGTACCATAACAACACAAATTGCAAATTTATGCAAGATAAGGCAATCACCTTGACCAATATGATGGTTCCACAGACACTAAGGGGTATGTATATTTAAGCCAGACATACAGCATCAAAACACACACAAACTGTTACTTTCTGGTGCAACTGATAAAAACTCCACACAGTGAGTTGAAAAATGCTATACTGTACTGTACTATAGTAATTATATCCACTCCATAAAATTATGCAGTATAGGGGAGTGGGGGCAGCATAAACACCTTAATGTTCTTAGAATTGTGTTGGTCTCTTTATATATTTCTCTTTCCACTTACTTTGTCATTGAAAGATTGGTTCCATCAAAAATTTCTTTAAGTTTTTGTAACTTTCTCTCTATATCTTTCATATAAAAAGAAAGATTCTACTGTAAATTGAGTTTATACACTCTTAGCTGGCAAATTGGAAAATACTGGTTGGTTTACACTTCACTACTATTTAATCATAAAACCAGCGCCTACAGTATGTGGAGATCAATTGCCTTAATATCAGAATAATAATGGTGATAGATGCTATAACTGACACTGATACTGTATACAGTACTGTCCTGTCTAAATACAATATTTATATAAACTCTCCTGCATATATCTTGACTAAACTAATAACACCTAAGACTTCCCTAGTATAGATGGCCAAGTTCAAAGAGTCACAGGTTAGTTGATCTTTGTCCACTTCCTTTTGTTTTTCGTTCCCACTGTTTCAGTCCCATACTACATGTATCACTGGTTGGGCCCTGCCTGTTCAGTCAGACACTTTATATTTATTACTTCATCACTGATTATCTCTCTAATTGCTAGTTAATGTGTTCATGAATAACTTTAATTTTGTGGTAGTACAGAAGTAGTCGTCATACTAGTCCATAGCCAAAGTCCCCCCCCCCCCCATCATATTTTGTAAAACTGCCAGATATTATTCCTAATATACTGTAATATCTAAGAAATTGGCAGCTTTTTAAAAATTATATCATATTTTTAACATCTGATTGTTAGAGGCAAATTCCACAAGAATAACTGATTGATGTAAGCAAAAAAAAATTATAAACCAGTCACAGTCAGCTGTGTTATGATTGGATATATGATGCGAGACTTAACATAGCAAGTTTTGAATGCAGCAATTTGCCAGTTTTGCATATTTTCTATTTTGCGTATGAGCAGTCAGCATTACTAACAGCAAGGATGTCGACCCATATTGGTGGGGGTTCAAATCACAACAAGTGCAGCTGGCAAGTCATCTCAGCTTTCCATCCTTCCTTAGAGGGTTGGTTGGTAAAATAAGTACAGTATGTAGGGTAACACCTAAGGAAAGTAACTGTAGTAATCTGGATGACGCAGTGGCCTTGTATCCCAGTAGAGTCTGTTACTGTAACATGCTAGACTCAAAAGCCAAAATGACGGATATGAGCACCACAGCACAGCATAATTATACCCTCTTTACTTTTACCTTTACTTCTGCTGGTTATGTATATTATGCAAGTATTTATGTATTTATGTATATTATCCATCCACCATAAAGTCTGGAGTACAGTATAAGGTGTGCATGGAATTTTTTTGATAAAAGTTTGCCATTTTGCAGAAGGCTTTTTTGAGTACTGCCAATGTTTCTGAACACTTCAAGATCTCAATAGATGGTTCCTCAACAATCCTTATAAATATTTTTTTTTTTCAATCTCTGTTGCTGTAGGAGTAGAGAAGGGAAGTTATTACCTTACTGAATCCACTTCCCATATTGTTTTTCCTTTGTTAGCTTCTGTACCCTACACATATCAGTGCACTTACTTAATTTGTCATTATTCACTATACTATACTTACTAATCATCCACAAATAACATTTTAAAAAGTTTGCACTCATATCATACATTTTTAAACTGTCAACAAGTGACAATACTGAGACTAATGCACTTCATGCATATCGATGACAGATGAACTTTATAAGCTATCTACAGTACTGTACTTTGTTTACAAAATTCCAACAAAATATTTTAATTGAAGAGAGTGTATATATCACTCAAACCTGCTGTATTTATACCACTCATTCCTCCTACATACAGTACAGGGTGTCCCATAACATCTGGAACTGTTATATAGCTAATACCAAGTAAAATTTCTTGAACAACCTCTTGCTTGAAAAGGAAAAAATATATATTTATTTGTTCTGGAACAGCAACAATAACACCCATACCCTTTACCAACTAACTCAGGGGCTTAGAGGCCTGAGCTGGCCATTTATGGGAAGGGAGACTAACTTCTTCAAGTGATGGAACTACTGTACAGTGGAAAAACTTCTTGGGTACCTCAGAGAGCCTCAAACCCAGGCAAGATTGCAAGTTTCCACTCCATATAGGTGCTATAACCCACTAGATCACCACGCACCATAATTATACTATTTCCCAGTCTCTATTTGTTTCCATGCTCACAATCCTTCCTAATAATCCTATGATTTATCTACCCTGCAATACTCTTTCTTTGATTTCCACTTCTATGTTCAGCTCCTTTACATCCTCTCATTTCTCAACACTTCAAGTATTTTGCACCCAGTTCCAATTAGCAGTCTCACACTGCCAAGACCTCCCACTTTCACCTTTCTTTCCCTTATACACAGCCATGGTAACATCCCACAGACCCCTGTCTCAGCTGTACACTGATGCCAAAGTTCTCAATTACCTCACCCTCTACCCTAATACATGCTCTTGGCCCTCTACAGAAGATTTCAATTCCTTCCAGTAAGCACCCACCAATACCATATATCATAAGCACATCACTCAAAATATATAATTCAATAAGGACTAGCCCAGAAAAGCTGTGACACTAAAACAGACATGGGAAAGGTAGGGAAAAAGCAAAGTTAAGAGAAGGGGAGTACTGTACCTGGTATTACAAGGAAACACTACAGATGAAGTTAAAAAGATGGTGTGGAACATGAAGTGTATGGGGGTGAGGGAGAATGTAGAAGAATCAGTAAGAGTTAAAAGATTAAAAGTTACTGATTCGGTTACATTCTCCCTCACCCCCATACACTTCATGTCCCACACCATTTTTTTAACTCTTAGGGAAGGCAGAAACATGACAATTTTCCAATGAATGGTGCAGAACCTCCTATCAACCCTGTCATCTCTATTCCCAGGTCCATGAAAGCAGTACAGTACATATTGCTTCTTGACCTTCCCTAGTGAAAGTGAAGCATATTAACGATATACATAAATTACATGTGCCTAACTGTATGATGACAATAGTACAATAGCCAAACTAACAAACTACTGTAACTCCATTCTTCCAGTTCTTATAAGAAGCAAATCATCATAATGAAATCTTCATCATGGATATTCTGTTGATCTCACAAATTTCTATCAAACTTCATCTCTACAAGTTTATATTCATCAAACTTAACATCTGCAAATGTTCTAAAAAAAAATGATCTCCTTTTTAAAGTTAAATTATTCCATGAAAACATAAGCCTCCTATGATGCAACAGTTTCTTATCACACCAAGTTTTT
Organism: Petrolisthes manimaculis; assembly: GCA_034508575.1. Lineage (NCBI taxonomy): Eukaryota > Metazoa > Arthropoda > Malacostraca > Decapoda > Porcellanidae > Petrolisthes > Petrolisthes manimaculis. The sequence goes on from JAWZYT010006135.1 coordinate 48,363, forward strand.
TACATGATCATGTGACAACTCCAATCAGCTCACAGTGTGATCCCTGTGTGGATTTTCAAATCATGTATCACAATAAGTACTTTACAGAAGAACAATTATTTTCAATTTAGTCAGAAGAAAATTGAAATCTAATACTGTACTGTAATATAGATTTTAAATGCTAACATGTCCTGGTTAAGATTCTCCTTTCTATAATCTCTTGTACTGTATTCTGCACATACTGTACCTTGACAACAATTCACAATGTTATGTGTTTACTGAATTATGTTGGTGTTATATACTGTATAACATGTGAATTAAAGATTGCACTGCCCATAGGTTATTAATCATCTTCATTCAAGTACTTGGTACATAACAAGTCTCATCAATCAACTGTCCGCAGCTTTCCTTTACAAAACAGCATCAAACACACTATGATGCAAGTTGTCAATAGGACTGTATAATTTTGCAGACTGTGTACTGAACAAGCAGTCATCCACACAGGAATAAATTAATATATACACTAGATGTGAAATCATAATCATAAATATAGTAACCAAAAAAAAAGGAAAGACCCATGAGTCTTGTAAAAAAAAAAAATAATAATAAATTATAAATTTACCCGTTCCTATGGAATTCATGGCGATACAATTAAGCCAGGGCTTGAAAGAAAAAACAACTTATAAAACCTGTTTCAACTTGCAGTATTTTTTTCTGTGTGTACAGTTGTTAGATAAGTTCACATCTTCTGTCACAAGTCACTTGGATTGGCTTGCTGATGGTGGAGTACTGTATTTATATTATATTTCTTCATCAATTTAATTGTTATAGATAAAATGTTCTTCTCGTAACCATAGCACACCCATCTATGAGCTGTGATGACAATCTATCATTAGCAAAGCAATTCAATTGACTTCAGGTGGTAGAAGCAGTAAACATTTTACCACGACTGTACATACACCGTTTATGTCTTGAGCACCTCATGAGACTGAAACTTTCATTGACATGCCTTCAACTGAAGTGCTAGACAGTAGTACAGCTATGAAGCTCCCATTTGGACTAGAAATAATCTGTTCTGCAACCCTCACATTAATGCTTCCACTTCACCAATCAACTACTTCTACAAACTCATTCTGGATCTTCATGGTGTGTCGGTTCAATGTGAGGGTGCAGAAAACAAAATATTTGGCACAATGTACTGTAGATTTGTGGCAGCAACCAGACTGGTGCTGTTTTCACCTACAATCTCCAGAACACACACCTCAATAACCATCTTCACAAAAAGCTACCAACTACAGCATATATACTGCATTTCAATTACTGTACTTTACATAAAATAATGCTAAGTAAATTGATCTCAGTGACCTTTTCTACCCAATTACAATAAAAAATTCTAAGTACAGAATCTATAGGATTTCAAAGCATTCACAAATAAATGTCTAATATCAAATATTTGAAAAAAGCGTTTCATGAAACTGGTTTCTATCAGCGTTTCTACTGTCAAAGATGCATACTATGGTACTGTATATAAAAAGAGCTATCTATAAACAATAATGATATAACTCACAATTCATGGTATGAAGAACAAAATTATGATACAACCCTTGGCAAACAATACTATCATGGCTATAACTAATTCACTACCTGCATCTTTCTGGTTAACAAGAGTAACAGTACAGAAGTTGTTAATCATGTGTGTGGAACTGGTTGTGATGGAGACAGCTTTATGTTATTGCAAGTAAATGTGATATGAAATTAATGTCCATACTTTCATATTGGATGTTAAAACAATAATAATATCGTTTAAAATAAATAAGTTTCAAACTTTATAAACTCTAGTTATTTACCAAAAGATGCAAATTTTTAATGTAATTTGCCCTTGTATCCATTTCCTGTTAAAAAAGTAAACAATAGGAATGAGAGGGCAGGTGCAATTTTCCAAGTTAAAGAATATCCTTGGGTACTTAGTCATTTCCTAGTGCTGTATTCAAACCTAGAAAGAAGTTGGTGCTGAATATACAGTCTTACATTAATTATGACATTTTATATTTTATTTTTTTATATAAATTTATACTTTACACAAACAAACATTGCTTCATCAGACTCATTAATCAAAAGGGTCTTCAGAAATTATTCATCTACAGTACATCAAATTTTCTTAGTTATCAATTTTCTATCCTTAATCCTGTACCCAACAATCACCTTCTAGTCCTATTCTGGTCTAACTTAAATTTTATATATATAACTCTCTCGTAAGGGTTCATTGATCATGTTTGTAATTTCTGAATACAGTATCATTAATGTTTCCCTTCCTATGCAAATAATATTTTGGCTTTTGCTTGAGAGAAATGAGAGTCATTATCCATAGACCTAGAATTAACATATTTGTCCATAGAGAATTTAGTGTTAGCTGCACAAGTCTTCAGTTTTCATATCACAACATGAAACAAAGACTGGACTGATACTATTGTTACTACCATTGCAGCCAGTCTGTCTCTGACTAATGATAAATGTCCATAGCCAATATTAAACAGCCTAACTGTGATTGGTCAGTGCTTGTTATCCATGCATCAGCCAAATAGATACAACCTACGATAATGGGCTGTGAACATTTACCGTCAGATAGGGAAAAACCGACGCTACCCTAGGTTCAGCAAAGAGCTAAGTACAGTTGTAGAGACCGTTAAGTGTGAGCAAGGTGGAGGATGACACTGTCTAACTGCCTCCACATTACCTCACTCAATCACTCACTTACTAAGTAAATGTCACTATTAGGATAATAGCAAGAACTATTAACAAAACTATTACACATATGAAGATCATAATTTTCTTCTGTGGAGAGAAAAGAAAAAGGGAAATTACAAAATAAATAATGGGATCAAGGGAAAACATTCCTACATACTTAACATAAAATCTACTGATTATCTAGTCTACTGCTACAGGGAAAAGTTACTTCTTGTGAGACTCATATTTCTATATATGAGGCAAAATCTGGGATTGGTTCATCTCAACTGTACATGAAATAAAGCTTGTGCAATAAAATGTTTTATCTTCAGTTTTTATATAGTAATACTGTATATATATTTACACTTACTGAAGAAATGTGAAAGTAATGTTACTCAAAACTAAGGCTTTCATGTAAACTCATGAACGAAAGCAGAATTGATATGATAAAGAAATAAAAAAGCAAACAGTACTGTAGTAAATTATAATATTAAATTATAAATCAAATGATAGCCAGACATAATCTTTCCTCAATCGTGTCAAAAATCAGACACTTGTTACTCATTCATCAAAGAAAGGGACACATGCAAGAAAGACACAGGTTAGGTAATGATGATGATCTATACCATGGCTCCACACACCTTAAATGGAGCTACTATACCAGTCACTCTCAATGCCTAGCCTGGGAATTTCCTCTCACATGGCCTCGAGACAAAAGAGCATCAAACTGGAGCACTAATATACCATACTACATGATGTTCTCATTGAAGATAAAAAAAATACATCTATACTGCTGAAGAAGAGGATGACAACAATTCCTCAATACTAACTCACATGACATACTCTCACAGTACAGTTTATAGGCTTCAGTTGCCTCTAACAAATCGGCAAAATCAGACCCCCTACTCCTTCCCCAATATTGTACATATCCACAGCAGTACAGTAGATACTGTATATCCTTGAGATCAGAATTTAAGCCATTTAGACTTTCTTGAAATTATTAATACAGTACAGTACAGTAGTAACATTTGCCGAGTCTACAACTCCTATTAAGTTATGTTTACCAAATGAGAACTTAAATTCCAAGATACAGTACCTTAATAACATAAGATGAGTACAATAATGTACACTTAGAACATATTTATACCCCTTTAGAGAAAAATGGATAGTGCTGCATTGTACTTAATGGTATCTGATCCAGGGGGCTGATTTTCTCTGTGAATATTAGTAATCCCCCTCGGGGCTAGAAAATAAAGATTGTTATAGGATCTGGTCATATTCTTGTGGATTTGACGAGATCTGCCCACATGGTTTAAAAATCCACATGAGGTGTACTGCATCCGGAGGCTCTTTTTTTTTTTTTTCACTGTATGGACTGCCAGCACACGGAGGTGCATTATTATCTCTTTGCATGCAGTAGTGTAAACTCCCTCCCACTTTATGGTACCTTCAGGACTGGTCTCACAGAAAGTGCAGCCCCACTTGTAGCTCTTGTGGTAACGTGGACTTGGGCCTACAACACTGGCTGTGGGATCAAAGACCTTTCCCCCAATCTCCCTGGCTGTCGGAGGCCCCCAGACTCCCTGGTCCAGTAAGCTATGGTCCCATTTCCTTAGGATGTGCTTCGGTAGCCCAGGCATATAGGGCCAGCCCCTCCTTTATTTTAATTTGTTTTTTCACTGCAACCAGAGTGTACCAGGGGCCTGCGGGGCAGGAGGCCATTCTGCCCCGGGAGAACATCAACAACAACAACAACAACTTAATGGTATTATATTAGTGCTCCAATATTGAGAAAAGTTACAAAAAGTTACCAAAGGGACCCATTAGAGTAATAAGTTGAAAATCAGCAAAGGAAAGAAAGTTACTGAAATTACATTAATAACAAATTAAAATCTAAAATGAATTAAGCAACATAATGATACCCGAGCTAACTCTGAAGAGGCTTTTGCTTTCAAACTGAACAATAAATAAATTAATAATAAATCCCATACTGCTTAAAAAAAGAGGAAATTCTAAGACCACAGCCCATGATCATTCAGAAATAAATATGCAACACATCATTAAAGTAGTATAGTGGAATTATGTACACTAAAAAAAATTCAAGTGTATTTCTGAAACCATAAATAGAAATCTACTACTATTAAAAGGCAAGACTAAACATCAACCATCTCCCAGAACTTTTTAGAGTCACTTATGCAGCCACCACAGCCCTAGCATTAGTAACCAGATTTAGAAAATATAAAAGAAAATTATCTGAGAAAGATTTCTACAGGAACTGACAATGGCAGATGTGTCATGATCATCCATACTACAAGTATATATACCGTACTGTACAGTACATATATACAGAACACACACACATATATATAATTATATATATATATATATATATATATATATATATATATATATATATATATATATATATATATATATATATATATATATATATATATATATATATATATATATATATATATATATATATATATAATGTGTGTGTATGTATTTATATATGTACTGTATGCATGTTTCAAATTATATAACAACTCTTGATACTGATCTATGCTTGCATTAAGAGCAGTAAGTATCCATACACACATAGTCCAGAAACTAGTTCAGTGCTTAGATCATCTACTTGTTTTAATATTCCCACACCACAATCACTGCCTGCCAACTAAAAGGAGCCTGCCTAGTTGTTAGACAGAATATTTTGGAAAAATATTAAAATGAACACCAATGTTAAAAAAACACCCAAAAAAGGATATGAAAAATAAAAAATATATAACAAATGAACAAAGAGATCAAGCGTTAACAGTCACCAACAAGCAACCCAATCACAACTGCTGATCACACCCACAACTGCTATCACCACCACTGCTGTTTGTCTACTTACCCGTCGTGCTTTGCTTTGGTATCTGATGGCTTTCTTAGTGTCCTGTTTGGCAGTGTCCACATAGTCCTGAGCTTCCTGTACGTGATTCTCAATCCTATTCATCAGTTCACCCTGTTGTTGGTTGTGGCCGGGGTGGGGGTGGGGATGGGGATTGGGGTGGGGGGCAGGTATTGCAGGATGAAGGATGGCAGGTACAGAGGTGAAGGAGACAGGTGGTGTGGTCAAGGTATCAAGACGACAGAGAAAGGCAGAACACAAGGTAGGTTGAGGAAACAAGGCAAAGGGCAAGGTGACAATTGGCAGTGTAGAACAGAACCAAGAAAACCCAAGACATAAGAAAAAGAACTTCACATAATGTTGGTCACAGTAAACAGATGTTAATTGCAGGGAAGAGGAACAGGTGTGAAGGATACAAATTTTGGACATTAAAACAAAACCCAAGTAGGTATCACACAGAGACAAAGGGTGTGAGAGGGTCAGGATAAAGTGAATAATCACAGTAAATAATAAAAAATTAGGATAGTGAGGTACCGGTAACAAAGAGACAAGAAGGAACCAAGAGGAGGGTACAGGGGGTAGACACGGCAGTCAAGTAATAATATATAGGAGTTAACAAGAGGTTATATAGGGGAGAGGCAGCAGTCAAGTGTTTGGAAGCCATCAATACCCAGGTAAACAGAGAAACAGGCACCAGGAGACAGTCATCACACATTATTGTTTCGGTGGTCAAGATTGTTAGTTACCAGTAGTATCCATTGTTGAAGGTGTTTGGTTTTAAATGTTGCAAGATTCCATATCAGAGGGGAAATAGTTGCAGAATGTTTTAAAGGCAATTTGTACATAGGGAACATAATCACATTCAATACAGAAATAATTCCATAAGAATAACACAGAAGGTTAAACATACATAGAGCATAATGAAGTACCAGTTTTCCATGCATATTAAAAAGAGTGCAAAGTACATGCAACACCATGTGAGAGTGACATGAATAAAACACATGCAGATGCACATTAGAATTTGACCAGAAATATGTGAATTTTCAAGGGTACCACAGATGCAGGAAAATAACATGCAGAAGAGAGCCATGCAGATTATCAGTAAGAAATATTGCATGAGGGGTAATCAGGATGGGTCAAATATATATGTAGGAAACAAGGGTGAAAAAAAAGAGAAAGAAAAAATACATTAGCATCTAGCTGCAATGATGATATAATAAAGTGAAAATTCAGTCGGTCACTCACCTTGCGTGCTTTGCTCTGATACTTAAGTGCCTTTTTAGTGTCCTCCATAGCTTTGCCGACATATTCGACGGACTGATCTACGTGATACTCAATCCTATCAATCATCTCCCCCTAGTGGTTGTTGGTTGATCGATCAATCGTGGGTTGGTGAGGGAAGCAGGCATAGAGGAGAGAGGCAAAGAGACACAAAAAACAATTAATGTTGACACATTCAGCAACAATCACGACATGTAAAAAAAAAATCCTGATGGTGGTGGCTACTAGACACCAATACAGATATAAACTTTCCATGGCTACAGTTGTGTACAAACTCTTGTGTGTGATGTGCAAGGCCTGCACTGGGTTATAGGTAAGAGAACATTAAATGCACAAGAATTGCATTCATATACAATACAAAAATACTATCTCAAGAGCATAAAAACTAAGAGTTTTGAAATGATACAAATTACTTGTTCAAATCCAAGAACAATATCTAGAAGCACCTAGAAAAATGTGGGGTACCAATCTGAACCTCGGGTGAGATTTGTAGTCCAGGTTTCATCTCTTCTCTGGTTCAACACTGGTGGCCACAGGGGCAAACTTTTAAAAAATGGTCTATGTTAGTTCATTCCTCTAATGAACAAAATCGCACATACAAAAAACCCTGGAGTAAACTACTACTCTCGCATCATGCCATCATACACAGGGTGAGCTATGTACAGGGCTACCTATAACCCAAGCATAGACTCCCAGCAGCGCACATACACAGACCTAAGACACCATTGCTCTTGTTCCTGTACTCCCCAGATGGAAAAAAAATGTATACTGTATATGAATAAATAAATAAAAAGGGCTCAGACAGACTTACCCGCCGGAAGATTCTACTGATATTTCACTGCTTTTATTGTATCAGTGGTGGCAGTGTGGACATATCCACTGCATGCTTAAGGCGGATATCACATTAGCACAAATTCCTCTGTCCTCTGGCCAATCTGAGGCTTCCTCCATCCTCCAGCCTATTTTCAGATGGCTGGAGGACACCTGCAAAATCTGGATGGAGCAAATCTGGCCTGAGAACGGAGGATGAAGGATGGAGAACGAGGGAAACAGGTGCTAGTGTGATAGACCCTTAACATGGTACTCAATGCCATCTATCATCTCCCCCTAGTGAGGTAAGTCAAAAAAGGGTCAATGCACAAATACTTAAATGATGAAGACTCCAGTTAAATTTAAATATATAAACGTTCTCTAAATATGAGTCAAACGGCACAACCTTTATATCTATGCATAGTACGATATTTCAAAGAAATTTTCTTGGTGCATGTTCGCTTACAAAATTTTTATTCACTGATAAAATTTTGGACTGTATGCAATAAAAGTCATAGCAATGTAGGCAATGATCATGACCGCTACAATGATACCATGGAGTGCCTATAGAGCCATCATACCAGTCATCATCATCACCAAGCTTATGACTACCCTTGCATATGGTCCTTAAAGCCACTTATATTTGGGAGAACAGGCTCATCAAACATTCATGCACACTACTTAGGCCAGGTCAATAGATATGGCTACAACTCTAAATGATCACAGTAACGCTGGCTTTGATTCTAGCAAAAACAACCACCTATGAACCATGCACAATATATAACTGGAATCTCCTTTACAATACATGCCATACTAGAATCTAACCAGCTTCATAATAATTTGGTACACAACATATGTATATATAAAAGTAAAAATAAATTACTCTAATTTTTATTGTTAAAAAGTCAATGAAATATTAATTGTACACTGAAAATTCCGTTGAAGCTGATTACATAACATGGTGGCATTGAAACATTCAGCTCTAACTGTTTGAGATGTTGGTATTTTAATACATCTCATCACAATGTATAATATAACATTCATTGAATGGATATTGGATATATACTGCATACATAACTTGTGACAGTGATTCAGGTAAATACTCGAGCCACAGAAACTTTTCTTTGTGATGCCTTACACAGTCCAGACACATATTGGCTTCCAGGACAATGAACTTTTAAGGTGAATATCCACGATTGGGTGTACAGATGTGGATTTTAAGGGGGAAAATGTTGTCAGTGACTTGGAGGCTATTCATTTCTTCAAACTTTGCCCAGATACAGACATGAAAGTACATTAAATGGGTTGTTCTGTGGTGTAGTTTGGAAAAATCAGAAGCCTCCAATCTACTAACATCTAATTCCCTTAACATGCATCAGTCTGATTTCTTTATGACAGAATGGTTTTGCTACCACACCGAAGTGTCCAAAAATTAATGTGTGTAAAAATAGTTAAAACAAAATCAGGTGATATAAGGCAAAAAGAAATTAAACATTTTATACGATGCAAGGGAAATAGCTTAATATTTCAATTAACGTTAGTCTCCTGTATTTGGGTAAAGTCACAAAGGAGAGGGATGGGAAACATTCTATTCAGAGTTTAGATGCTTCAGAACTATATTTATATCTGGAATGTCTTTACTAATGCAATTCTGTATTATATTGCAATTAGTACATTTAAACTGTTTGTATTATATTTTACAACTCGATAAATAAGTGGATAACATCACTGTAACAGTTTTAAGCAAACAGGATAATCCTGTTTACCTATACACTATGCTAACATACCAAATTTGCTTAATTTATATCTAATACCATATTCAATTTTAATAAATTTTTGCATGTTATCTAAATAAATAACAAGAAGTTTGTACAACAACTAAGCTTGATCTTTAACTTGATAATTTTTGGTTAAATTAAAACCACTGAAACTGTAATACTGATTGGTGTAAAGAGAGACACCAGGAGAGCTAGGTTTGAGTGTATGTGTGTGTTGTCTTTTTACTTAATTGTTCTTCCCTATTTGTATTTTTAAAGTACAGTACTTAGTCAAGCTCATTATGTGTCACCTGTTGTGTGAGAGTGTGAGAGTGTGTGTGTGTGTGTGTGTGTGTGTGTGTGTGTGTGTGTGTGTGTGTGTGTGTGTGTGTGTGTGTGTGTGTGTGTGTATCAGGTGCAGCAGGTGCATGGGAGATAGCAGTGGCAACATTTATATCCAGTCTTGGGTATTATAGGCCAGGTTCAGGTCAATGACAATCATTAACTATAATTTCCGGTCCATTCCAATCAGCTGTGAGGGAAATTTGGTCCATATTCATAAAACAAGTGAAATCTAAACTTGTTTGTATGTGTGTATTTCTGATGTTTTGTGGGAGTTTCATTAAGTAACAGTTAATATCAACTTAAGGATCACTTCTAAGCAGTACTGTCCTCATACTCTTCCATTTTTAATTTGACTTCTTAGCATTACAGAGCACAGTTTTGGAAATGCTGTAAAATATCTAGGTACAATACTGAATGGACCCTTGGTTTATTTCATGGTTGATTGGAATAGGCAAGAAATTAATGATCATGACTGCGTATTTCCATTCACCATATCCTAAAATATGTTTGATCTGGGATAGAGAAGTTTCTGGATTACAGGTTAATCTTTAGAGACTTTTGATTTTTGGTGTGAATTACGCAGCTTTTTTATTTGGTCCACTATTTGTGTTGGCAAAAAACAATTATGGAATCTGCCATCCAGTATGACCATATTTTGATGTCCATTGTAAGTGTATCAGGATACTCTAACCAGAGCTTTAGTGTTGGAGAATTATGGGTGCTGTACCCTCATTGAGTGAGACCAGTAAGAGTGTGAAATCAAAAACAATGTCAAAACCCAAGAATGGTACCAGTATAGTTTTTCATTTGTTGGTATACAAGAAACAAGCTCATGCTTAATAAACTTTCTCAGAAGTAGCTGGCCTACAAGTAGCTACTAAGCCACACACTTATGTTTCAAAATCTTAACTAATTATCTCAACTTCTTTCTTACTCTCATCCCCCCAAACTGAATCAAGATCAAGTAGTTGAGTGATGGAACTGGAATGATATGGAGGAAGGAATGTCATTTGGAATTTTTTGTTACTTATTTACTTAAACTGCAACTTTTATTAAAAACAAGAAAAAAAAATCTGAAGCCTACCCTTTTCTATATTCGTTTATAAGGTAAACAGTATTAATTATAATTCAATTTCATGCGTACCAACAAACGCAACCATCAGGTTCCGAAACTTTGGGTAAACAAAAACACTTTTCTTGAATATTGCCCAAAATCCAAACCCTCAGTACACAGCAACAGAAAATGGAACAGCGGGTAAAGTGCAGGGTGGCAGGATGGTGCTTTGAGCTCACTGGCACAGTTAACAGCATAAACATGCATTAAATTTGGACTACTGTAAATATGGTTTTACTCCCTTACATAATCATGGTACAGTGCGATAATTGCATCTGTACTCTGACTAATGCATCATATTTGTTTTAAGACAAGCACTCTCAATTTACATCAGAACAATTAATTAAGATTTTTATACCTTGAATTAAAAAAAATAAATTATAATGATAAGAAATCCCCATCATTGAAGAACATAATTGTATTGCCAATTCCCATTCAAGTATATATAATTGTCAGTTCTTCATCAAACAGTGCTACCTCACTAAATATATAAACTGCACATAGGATTAATGCATGTATATGCTGCAAACTATACGGTACATACTGTGTCCCAATATTAGGGTTCTAATTCACATATGGATGAAGCACGCCAAACTTTCTCCAACTGAATTCACACCAGGCCTTCTTGATGTTGAGGGCTTTAATGTTGTTGGGAAATGAGGAAACTAATGATTCTTCCAGACTATGGCAAGAAACAGGGACATTACCATAGCAGATATGGTCAGTTCTTTGCACAGTTTGGAGGAAACAATAATTTCCATTTTGCCAGCAACATCTTTTCCTCTAAGACCTCACTGCACTGCATTAACATTAGGTAGATTGTAACAAACCAATTCAGTTATAGATGTAAAGGTATTTAAGTGCACCAAAAATACAGAGCTGATGGACAACTTCAGCATTCTGCCACTGCTCAAAATCTGACATTGTAATAAAAATACTGGACAGTATTCTCTGCAAACCTGTTCATGTGGCAGTGATTATTCAAAATTTGATATGTGTATTGTATATCTGAGGCTTTAATGTACAGGGTGAAGTACGGTATAAATCTATAAGAAAATAAAATCAAGATTAGGGATCTTTTAAGAAAAGATAAATCTTAAAATGTCAGAAACATGCTTAATGAACGTTTATGTGCTTGTTTTGTTTTCGTTACAACATTTGAAATAAAAGTGAAAATTTTATTAAAATATTCCATGAAATGCATGGAAAAAATGTAATAACTGAGTAACGAAATATATATTTTGTATTTGTTAATCTTCCCTTGAAAATAATGCAACTGAATTGTTTGTCTTAATAACTGAAGTTTCTGGCTGAAAGGGAGAAGATAGATACCGAGACAAAATAAACAAAGTATCTGTTGGCACACTTGTCAATTTGAGATTTCAATAGCACCATAGTAAATCCATGATATTTGCGGCTACTTTATGGAGCATTAGAATCAATAGTGATCATTTTCACACATGAAACCATCATACTACAATCTCCTTTTCCATGAAAAGTTCCATCAAATATCCAAAATTTACATTATAAAGTGTAGAAAAACCTCTACTATGTCATCGGTAACAGTTGCAGTGTGAGGTGTGGTGACAAGGGTTGGCATCGCTGTCAATTTCTTAGGCACAATGAGTCAACATTTCAACACAGCAAAAAAGAAAAAGGAAATATGTGAAAGAAAAAACAACATATATGTCTGATCAGATTCCTTGTTGATTCTTGATATACATTATATAATCTCCATTAACAAATATAAAGTTTCATTTTTATAGTTATTTAAATAAAATATATACTTTATACAGTATAACACTTTTGAGCTGATTGAATCAACAAGGAATCTATACCATTTTCCATTAATGTCTGCTTCAAGACTCAGCACAGTCTGCATTTTAGCACCTAGCAGAGTATGAAAACAGACAGTGTTTTCATTAGCTTGAGAGCACAACAATATCTAGACAATGAAAGCTGATCTTATCAAGGTGCGTAGACAGACACACACACACTGGGCTGAATCTTGACATGAAAGTTGTTATTAGTTTCTGGGAACAGAGAAACACAGATACACAGAGGACTGAAGGCAATTCAGCTCAGTGTGAGACAAAGAAGCAGTATAAAGAGGCCGATCACAGGTTTCACTAGGGGGAAAGATGCTTTACCATTAACCTGCCAATGCTACGAGAACTGCCACTGGTGCCACCTCGAGCTTTTACTCATTGTGTGTGGCACATCTAGTATGCGGCTACTCTCTCTGATTCCAATTTTGTCATTCCATTGGCTAATATTAATCTTCAGTTCATGATGAGAACTTTAACCATCACCCAAGCATTAAAATCAGTAAAGAATGAAACTTTGCATAATACTGAAAACACATCAGAGGACACTGATTTACTCAAAACAAATCATATAGCACTTAATCCTAGGTTCTTATTCTATACAAAACACACACACACCAATGACGACATTGGCCAACACTGGAATACTGTAGATGTAGCATTATCTTTTAAAATGATTCTTCACATTACTTGAAACTCTGGGTACAAAATACATTATAATAACATTAAAATGAAATTAGTATTACGCTTTCTAAGATAAGCAACAATATATTAAACTGCACAACTCAATTCCCTCATGAATAATGGTATAGTATATGTCTACAGCCAACAATGAAAGCTTATTAATGATTAGTCAGAATGTGCCACACAGGTTATGAATTCCACATCAGCCAATCAAAAGCAATGTAGAATTTTTAATAATATTGGTTGTGGACTTTACAGTATGTAACACTACCGGATCCTGGGCCTAAAACAGGGCTGACAGACAGAGTATGGGTTCTGTGATACAGTCAATAAACTGGAAATGATCAATATCTCCAAATAATAGTATGCCACAAACAAGCAATGATACTGTGTCTGTTTGTAGTATAAATCTAAGAAAAATACAGCCTCCAAATCATTTAATATATCACAGATGCCATAAAACTGGACCAAGCTCCTTATTGATTTTGTGATAATTTTCAGTTTATAAAACCAATATTTTTCAAACTCAATATATGGTCACAATTAAAAAACATTTCATTGGGAAAACACTGTACATGAGGGATATTTTATAAATTGCAATTTGATAATGAACATATGCACTAATGAGTTGTGAGCCATACTGCAGTATTCCGTGCAAGCAATGTAGAGATGTCACTCAAAACTCAGTTAATAGAAGGAACTTACATAGCTATAGAAAAAATAATTTACTCTGTATAATTTCAGGAAATAACATTATAACACTTCAACACCTGGAAGGAAAAACTGTAAATGCATAATTAATAATCAAATATCTTAAGTAACTTGATAATGATTTTTGTTCTTTCAGAATATGAAATAGAACACTATATAAATTGTTAAGGTAGCTTTGTAAACTTGATACTAAAGTACTTTTAGACTCTACACATATATCAAAATGGTCCTATTAACATGATTATTATCACATAAATTTCAAGTCTTCATGATCAACTGGACAGCCAAATTTGTACAGATCTAATAATTTTCCCATTAATGTAAGTAAGCATTAAATATCTGTCTAAAATTACACAAAAGAAAAATTGTGACTGTGCGACTATACTGAAATTTTGTTGCTGTCTTTTTGTCAGCAGGCTATGTCCATGGCTGATATCATAAAGGCCAACGATGAATTAAATTTGTCTAATTTTCAAACTTACTTCTATTCACATCCCTGAAATACTCAACTACTGATTTATGTTGTTGGTTATATATTTTCTTTTTTCAACAACATTCATGACAAAGTGGTACATCAGGATACGTTTGTTTTCGATATCCATGAATATATAAAAGTATATTTAATTGTATACAGATATGCATTAATTCATCTTCTACATTTCATTGGCCAATCAGATGCTAAGTGGAAGCCTCTATGATATCTGCTCTGAATATTTACTGTCAGCTATATGTATATGAAAAACACAGACTATAACAAGAGCGTTTTTGAGACCGCACACCTCCGCCAAGGCTGAGCATTGGATCATAACTCCTAATATGTTTTGTGAAAGTCAAAGGAAAAAGCTTCCAATAATTCATCCTCATTCATAATACTGTAAGGCAAAGAAAGAATAATCCTGGATATGGATCTCTACCACAATCTAATCACTTGCTGCCAGTCCTGAGGTCCACATTTGGTAAAATTTTCATAATATTCAAGGAACAGTATAAATTTTTCCATAATCCTACTATCTGATAGACAAAGAAACAAAATGAACCAATCACGTAATTTCCTTGGCGAAGGTTATGAGCAAAGCAATGCTCACCTGACTCTCCACTAAAATAGCAATGTCCATAAACAGCTCATGAAGTTCTCTGACGGAATTTTCTAACTTCTCAAACTCTGCTTGCCGAGTCACAAGTTCTCCCACATGAAAGAAAAATTATAACTGTCAGAACTATAAGTAAAAATGAGCAGAATTATGCTCACCTGACTCTCCACTAACATAGCCATGTCCATAAACATGTCATGGAGTTCTCTGATGGATGTTTCTAACTTGACAATGTCTTCGTGCCGAGCCTCAATGTCTGCCAGTGTCTGCTTTGCCTGCTGAGTCTCCATGATGATCTGACGACACAACATTTACAATGCATCACACAGCCAGAGAAAACACTTTATAATTATACAGATGATAACAGAACTAATTTTATGTACAGATCATCAATTCAGTGACACAATATATGATCATAATGTAACTTTTTATCTGAAAAGAGCTCTGGTCACTCATACCACAACATTATAGTAGCCTATGTCCTCTACAGGAATAGAGCAAGAAAAAGTCATATGCCTCGAGTCAATTAAGTGATATGCCTGGAAACACTGAAAGTGAAAGGCTGAAGATAACAGACAGGAGAGAAGATGGACTGAGGTACACTATAACAAGATGTTTCAGTTGTGGAGATGAAAGTCTGTAATTACAGTAGATGTACAAGTTACCATAGATACAGTACTTGTAAGGCAACAGAAGGGGTTGGAGAATGCTGCTACGAGTATTCTGGTGCTGTGTGGTCACCTTAGAGGAAGAGGCATGCAGTTAGTGTGCCATAATGAGCATGTCCACTGTATGTACAGTACTCTAGATCACAAAAGTATCAGTGCACATTACAAGATCACAGATGGAAGGTCACCAAAATATTAATCTCCGGCATCAACAGGGTTAAAATGTTTTTAGAGAGCATCAGACCATCTGAGAATGAATACTTTTATGATGTATAGTATAGTAATACCATCATCATTAAGATCCTATTTCTCTTTCCACAGGGTTGGAGATTCCAGAACCAGGGAGAAAAGAGAAATCAGAAAAGGCAGAAAGAGAAAAAAAATTCCAGTGAAATGAGCTGCTCTCACATTCACTTCTATCACACTCACAAAATTCTCGGCTTCCTCCTAAAACTCCTCATCAACAACAATGTTCTATTTATACCCTTAGTAAAAGGAAGTACTCCATGAACAGTCAATTTAAACATGGGTTGCCAGACAAAATAAACACTACTAGTAATTTTCTTCCCCTCTAGTTCTTCTGCTTCTCCCTTTTCCTAATCCAGAGATTCTTACAAATATCTCACCATATGTTTATATCTCCTAGGTCTTCTCTGACTTGTTTGTCCCTCATATGCACTCCCACAAACCTTTTTCATTATACCCTATTTAGTCATTCTTTCCATGAGCTCATACAAAGCTAAATTGAAAGATTTTCTGGAAAAGTACAGTACATGAAGAATAAAACTCTCGTGATTAGAATAGTGTCAGGTAACTCCTCCACAACTATGAAGTGAAGTAACACATGTTGTGGGAAGTATTTCTGTGGGCTAAAGAACACATGACTGAATCTTTGTGTGAGGAATTTCTATCTGTACCTTTTATGAAAGACTGCAAATTGTATATTTATTACTTTAAATTGACATCATACATTGTGAGTACTTGAATAAGATAATACGATGATCATAACAATCTACAATTCATATTACAGCAGATATGAACCAAATATTCAAACTAAAAATATTTTATCTAGTTATACAGTACTGTATTCTTAAATTAAGTACTATAAACCAAATACCTCAATATGTTGAACTAACATACTTTATTTCAAGTTCAGAATCTGGGAGGACTTGAAGTGTCCGGAATCAATAGAGTATAATATAATCTATCATATTCAGCTTCGATCTAAAACTAAGTTATTTGCTGTAAACTAAAGTAACTACAGCAACTAACTCTAACCTAACCTAAACTAATTTAGCCTACCCAACAGAGCAAGGGTTAAGCTGTAAGACATTGTTTACCCCTTGTGTGAAGACAGCTGGGTTGCCCTGCTCCAGCATGTCCTCCAGCTCATCACTCGTCGTGTTGCGTCCGGCTGAGAAGCAAAGAAAATGTACTCGTCTTAGAATGATCACTTTTAGACTATATTCCTGCAATCAGCATATACACTAACTAGCAATAGCTAGTGTCTGAGGTGTTTTGTTGTACTAAACATTTTACTCATCAATGGATTACCGGTACCCTCATCTTCACAATCTGAGGGGCAGCCCTATTCACAGCAGCCTGCAAGAATTCAGCCACTTTTTTTTAACTGGTAGCTAAACTTTCCAATATTTTGTATATTTTACAGGAAATATTTTACTGTATTACGAAAACCAAGAGCCACTCACTGATTTCCAGCTGCCGTTGTATCCGTCCCTTGCAGCGCTCACGGTAGTCTGTCTGTGTGCGGTTGTACTCGGTCATCACCTCCACAAACTTGCGGCTCAGCGTGGAGTGCTGAGTCTTCTTTATCCTTAGGTCTGCACTAGCCTTGCTGACATGCTCCTCAGATTCTATGTTCTGTTCAATGACTGTTATACCAAAGATTAGCTAGAAACTGCTTGGACATATAAATATAATTTCAAGAAAATATCTCTTAACAGTGATAACTTGAACAGTTATGATTCATGACAAAATATTATTAAGGAATTCATAATATAAATACAGTGTGTTTACCCGTTATACTGCACTATATACTGGAAGGGCAATAATTACTCAATAATTGATCTCCCTGGCCCCACCCCATTCTAGTATCATTATTCCCATCCACAGCTAACTTCCAGTGCTGAGATAGGAGAGTGATGGAATAGGGGAGGTATACAATGAATCAATGAAGCCAATATGTTTGGTAAATTGTATGGTGTATAGATTATATATAATAAATTAGATACATATGCAATAAACTTTGGAAATTCATAATTTATAACAGTTTCCATGGAATATTTACTTTTTACTTGATACATAAAATAATGCTAACAATATTGTAAGCAACAATACTTCCACTAGTAATATTACAGTGAGTATCACAAGTTCACATTTTTCTGTCTCCTGGCCCATCCATCCTTGAGTTTATTCCTAAAGGGAGATTAGTAGACACCCAGAAATCTTAGGTGTGAATATTTGTCCTGAGAATGAGAGATGAAGGAAGGACAGACAATATAGGAACTCACGTGAAAGATATATTATATATACATTTTAATATAATGGATCTCTTCCTTACCTTTGAGTTTGGCTCTGACTCTGTTGGCAGTCTTTTTGATGTCTGTCATCATGTCATCCAACTCCTGTTTCACCTCTGTGTGTAGATAAAAAGTTATAAATTACATTAGGCTGCACTACTTTTGCACAAATTTATCAACCACAAAAAAATATACTGGATCCAGATCAAGAGTGCTCCAAAAATTCCATCACTTGTTGTCAGTCATGAGGAGCAACATTAGCAGCATCCATGTCCCTTATTACGTTACCCAGGGGCATAGTGGCCTGAGGCAGAGCTACCATGAGAAAAACTTCTGAGGTATCTCACAAAGTTTCAAACCCAGGCAAGACAGCTGGGTGCGAGACTCCACTCAAGTGCTCTCTAAACAGGCCAAGAAGTTATTTTGGAAAATGTCATTCATCCCTAACACACATATCAAGGGCAGTCGTGCAGGCAGAGTGAATGAAAACAGAAAACGCCAGAGAGAAACACAGAAAACGAGAATCATTGTTTACATAATGATAGTCCTGTTTACTGACACCACCTGGACAGCTCAGACGACACTTGGAGACGGACACAAACAGATAAAAAACTTGTGGACTGGTAAACGGAGATGAGATGGAAGAGGCGTGGGAAAAGAGGAGTAAAATGAGAGAGAAAGAGAGAGAGAGAGAGAGAGAGAGAGAGAGAGAGAGAGAGAGAGAGAGAGAGAGAGTAAAGGGGGAAGTAAAGAGGAGATAACTGAGATAAATATACAGTAGAGGAGGGAGGGGAGACAAAAGAATGAGAAACCGATGCAAGGATATGGGCGAGACAAAATGTGACGGAGAGGGGGATGAGAAAGTGGAAAGGGAGAAGTGAGAATAAATGTCTGACTGAGAAAATTGAAAGTATAGAAGAAAGGGGCTGAGATGAGAGCAGAAAGATAAAAGAAGGATGGGAAAGATTGGGAGATAAGAGATGATATTTATACAGTATTTTCCATCACATACCTTCTTAATATTTCATTATACTTAAACACATAAATGATATAATCACTCAATCCTCGGCCACATGTTAAGGGGATAGTATACTTTTGGTAAACTGGAGGGTCCTGATTCCTCCAAAGTATAACAGGAAACAGGACTATAATAAATAAAGTAATGGTAGCCTGTTGCCTGGAGTAGTTTGGGGGAATCAGTTGCTCCAGATTTACGAACACTGTACGGTACTTCCCCCCTTAAGGGTTACTTGTAAAAATTGTACAAGATTATTGCTGGGATAAACTTTGTCACTCTGATGAAGACAACCAGCAAGGGTATCTGTAAAACTGTCACTTCAGATCTTAATGTATTGTAAAAATCTATTAAATATCCTTAGTAATGAAAGGGGTAGGTACACTTTAGGTACATAATAACAGTGCCTTGATTCCTCCAAAGCAAACCAGGAAACCCGACCAGATTAGCAAATATAATGGTGACCTGCTGTTGCTTTGTTTATCTTGGAGGAATCAGCAGTTGTTACAGAATTACCAACACTGTATTAGCCTGCATTTCCCCTTATAGTGTAAACATGTTCCATACTTACTCTCGTCCGTCTGTGGCGCGGAGAGGATTTCGCTGTGCTTTTTCTTGACCTCTTCCACATTGTTCTGTATCTTTTCTATCATCTCTCGTATCTCCTCCACCTGTAAGACGAAAAGAAATTTGGGGTTAGTAATCATAAGGAAACGCACACACATACATAAAACACTAATACACACACACACACACTCAACACTAATACACAGGCACAACACTGAAACATACACACACAACACTAAAACACACGCACACACACACACACACACAAACACTAAAACACACACACACACACACAAACACTAAAACATACACTCACACACACACACACACACACACACACACACACACACACACACACACTAAAACATACACTCACACACAACACTATAACACACACACACACATATTATAACCCAAGGTTGGAGTAGACGAGAGCCAGACATAAAAAGAACGAGAAATAACAAGAAAAGTTAAAAGCAGGAGAGAGAGAGAGAGAGAGAGAGAGAGAGAGAGAGAGAGAGAGAGAGAGAGAGAGAGAGAGATGAAAGGAGCGGAGTTGGAGACGTTGGGTAGGAAGAGGACGGCAAAGACGAGACAGGAGGAAGAGGGAGAGGGAAGAAGGATGGGAGAAGAAAAAAAAAAAACGGAAGATATAGAAAAGAGAGATGAGGAGAAAGGAATATGATTAAATATATGGAATTGGCGGAGAGAAAGAGATGATAGACACGAGGGAGGAAAGGAGGGAAAGTAAGTGGTAAATGAAAGATACCGTAAGAAGAGAAAATGAATGAAGGGAAGAAAGGGTTGCATCTCATCTTAATTGGATACGGTACTCTACTTGGTGATAAATAATAAAGGGCTACTAAACCCTTCAAACTAGGTCAGGAAACAGATTTATTACTATACGGCAACAACACAGATCGGCTGTTTCCTGACAAAGTATATTGGAGGAAGCAGCAGCAGCAGCAGTAGCCCTCCAATTTACCAACAATAAAATACAGTAATTAATTATGGAAATGTCAATCAACGGCATTATTACTGGTGTTAGTGTATGATTAAATAAATACCGGTACTACTTAACTAATCCGATGGTATGAGGGGAAAATTAAAAATAGAAGAGAGAGAGAGAGAGAGAGAGAGAGAGAGAGAGAGAGAGAGAGAGAGAGAGAGAGAGAGAGAGAGAGACACGTGGGGAGGAGGGGGGATAGGGAAGGGCGGTATTGATTCCTACACTC
The DNA here is from genome assembly GCA_034508575.1 of Petrolisthes manimaculis. NCBI lineage: Eukaryota > Metazoa > Arthropoda > Malacostraca > Decapoda > Porcellanidae > Petrolisthes > Petrolisthes manimaculis. Next base: position 69,603 of record JAWZYT010006135.1, read on the forward strand.
ATTCAGAGGATAGAGAGCGGACCTACCCATCTCCCCTCCCTACCCTGCCACCCACGCTATCCTACCCAGAACCAGGCACTAGTGACAGGTGAAAGAGGGAAGGGTAATGTGACAGGGAGAGGGGGGAGTAGGGAAGAGTAATGCAGCAGGGAGGGGGGTGAGGAGGGGGATGTGGCAGGGATAGGGGGAGTAGGGAAGGGTAATATGGCAAGGAGAGATGTGGCAGGGAAGGGGAGTAAAGGAGGGGAAATGTGGCAAGGAGGGGAGTAGGAAGGGGAAATGTGGCAGGGAAGAGGTGGTAAGGAAGTTTAATGTGGTAGGGAGGGGAGTAGGGAGGGGAGTAGCGAGGGAAGGAGGGAGGTAAGGAGTGAGAGAGATGGTTGGGGAGGGGGTAATGTAGTAAGACAGGAGGAATGACCCACGTGTAACATAAACACTACCTTGGTTCAATCTGACTGAGGTGACACTCTTGACGGTAAATTGAAGGGCTACTAATTCCTCTAAACTATGCTACGAAACAGATCCTTTATTACAAACACTGAGGCCATTTGTTTCCTGGCAGCTGGCACAGAATGGAGGAATCTGTAGCCTTCAAGACCAATACAGTACAATAATTAATAACAATATGATTACCCCATAATTACCACCAACAAAATAAATATCAACACGTGAATTACCGAAAACACAAGAGTCACAAACAATGAAATTATTAATGTGTGCTCTATCAACATGACCCGAGTTACTGTAAGGGAAATTACCAAGATCATGCAGTTGCCAAGACAGGTGAGGTACTTGCAGCAACAATTACTGAAAACAGGTTCGAGATAATAGGTTACGAGCAATAACATGAGAATTAAGAACCCATTCTCCCTTCTCCCTTGCAATTTCCCTCCACCCCATCCTGCTACTTTTCAACTACATACTTTTCTTTAAATTTTTGCACCCAGAGAATGGAGGGGTGGTGGTGGTAAGGGGACTAGTTTATTGAGCACCGTCCCTCATATAGTGTGGTGTGGGAACAAGCGTTGGTATATTCCAGATACACGTGACCCAAAGGACAGTTCCTCCCACGGACAAAGACTCTGTGTGATTTACTTTAGGAATTTTATAACAGTTGTTCACACTATATTTACCAAGCACGTATAATTCTTATTTCTAAAATAGAATACAAAGGAATACGACAAGAAAGTAGGCTACACGCGTTTATTACATATATCGATCAAGTGGATATATTATACACATAGGCTACGGGTATTATATAAATATATGAAGTATATCACATGCATTATGAAGTATACTACTAATATAGTTCATATTCATATATTATTTAGTGTTAACATAATTTGAAACAAGCTTAAGACTTGTGCACGAGATAGACTTCCCAGACCTGACAAGAGGTGTATGGTGCCATGCCAAAATTGTATGTTGGCCAGGTGACAAATGTGAAAACAAAGAGAAGCAGGTTGGTGAAGGAAAGAAGAACACGGGAAATAAACCGTATTTAAAAAGAAACATGTTGATCATGAGTGAAGTGGGTAGGAAAGTGTGGGACAGAAGGAAGGAAAAAGAACGCTGAAGGTGACTACTGGAAGCCCCGTGGTAGTTGATAGGTAATGTTGGTGATGGAGTAAAGATCAGTTATCGAGTGCTGTTCATTATCTGCGATGGACGTGGCTGGTGAGTCAGTCTTCCCCAGTGATTTGTTACTTGACCTTGAGATGACCATTGATTGCAAGCTTAAGTTCTCCTGCATGATTGTCTTCGTCATAATCATCAAGGTTGATTGCAGACTTGTATATTGCCTACTGTCATGGATGTGTCTCTTAACTGCTACCTGACACTAGAGCTGGGCTGCGAGCCATAAACTCTGCCCAAACCTAAGCACAAGTAGGGAGAGGGAGTCCACTATTGTCCTCACATGTGTAGTTTGGACTTCCTTGGGTCCCCTCGGTATCTGGCCTACCCCTCCTGACTCTAACCACATCCCCTGACAGGTGTTAATCCTCCGACTCCACTCTTCCTATTGCATGCTGTCAGGTGCACGTCAGTCACCCTAACATGCAGAATGGTGTCTTTTCTTGGTTCGTGTCACGTAGTAAGATTATATAACAATATAAATTACACTACGGTATAGTGATAAATACTCAGTCACTTACAAGGACAGACTCAGTCAGAATAGACCATTTAGTGCAAATCCTACAGTGAATGATACGAGTGGTCATGATAGCAATACTAGTCCACCGGTTTCATTATGAGAAAATACTTCCAGCCAGAGAAAAGGTCCCTCTAGTTGTTGTTGAAGTTCCTCAAACTGTCTGACCGAGCAACCTCGATGGTCCCTCTAGTAAACAATAAAACAAATCCTGTTAACAAAGTGATTTCTCCAGTAAACCAAAAGAAATGGTCTTTCCATCAAGATAAAACATGAAGCTTAACTAATGAAGACCTTTTCAGTATAGGTCTATAGGAGAGAGATCTCGACTGTTAACAAAAACATCACCATATTTAGCCCAAAGATAACTCTCTAGTTAGCGGAAACTTCTCTATTCCAAGTTAACAAAAACTCTTCTAACACACTTGGCTATATGTCTTCTTCACCCAGCTGGCGATGAGGATGAACCAGTTAGCAAAGGAGACAGGAAGTCTCCCCAAGGGAAATACAGATAAAAGCAAGACTCAATCCGGTAGCCAAACTACTTTCACACTAAGGTGGCAGAGAAGTTCCACCCTATACTGAGTCACTCCTTATTACATCTGATTGGAGGATGGATTAATTAGTAACGTCCAATTCACTGACGTAATTATAAGCTGTGGGGCCCTAAGACAATCCTTGTAATAATGAAGGCAGAAGAAAAGTACAACAGAAGTATATTTTTTTAGGTTTAATCTCTCTCTCTCTCTCACACTCTCTCACTCTCTCTCTCACTCTCTCACTCTCTCTCTCTCTCTCTCTCTCTTTTCCATCAACTCTTTTCACATGTTTGCAGTCCCCCTCAGCATTCTATATCTCTACCACACCACCTCCACTTTAACGTTCCCTCTCTCCTTCCCTACACCCCCCCCCCTACACACACACACACGTACAGTGGGCGTCAATAGTAGTGTCGTGAAATATGCTGAAAACTTTAGGGGGTGCGGGAGTAGGGGACAGGCTTCGAGGGGTTTGGAGGGTGCGAAAATAGGGGGACAGGCTTGGGGTGGGTAGAAAGCCTGTAACCTATTCCTGCACCCCCCTAACCCCCTCTCAAGCCTGTCCCCATACTTCCACACACCCCAAAACTCCACGCACCCCCTTAAACCCCCCCAAGCCTGTCCCCCTATTCCCGCACCCCCTTAAATAAGCTGACAAAAGAACTGTTATATTCCACACTTTCTCTCTCGAGGTGTTTTCTTGTTTCACGCGTTACATATATATAATCACACAACACAACACAACACAACAACCACAACGACACAACCACAAATGTTCACTGTACATACACATATAAAATAAACACTCCCCTTATCTTCCCTCCTACCTTACCTAACTTCACACACACACACACACACACACACACAACGCGGACAAAATGCCAGACCTAAATGTCAGAGGAGTTGGGTTGGGGATGCGGGAGGTGGTAGGTAGGGAAAGTCTGCGTGAGGAAAGGAATGATAAGGGGGTGTAGGTAGGGTTATATTATTGGTTAAGCGAAGTTGGGGAGAGGGGGAGAGGGAGAGAGGGGGAGAGAGAGGAGGGAGAGAGAGAGGAGTGAGAGAGAGAGGAGGGAGAGAGAGAGGAGAGAGAGGGGTGCGAGAGGAGAGAGAGGGGTGCGAGAGAAGAGAAGGAGGTGGTGAATGAGGGAAGGGAAAGGTGATGAATGAGAAAAAAGAAGGGAGGGTGGTGAATGAGGGAAGAGAAAAGTGGTGAATGAGAAAAAAGGAGGGATGGGTGGTGAAGGAGGGAAGCGTGAAGAGTGAGAGTATGGGAAGGAGGGAAGCGTGAAGAGTGAGGCGATGGGAAGGAGGACGAGCGAGGGTAAAGCGAAGAAGAGTGAGTATATCAGTGAAGAAGAGTAAGGTAGAGTGAAGAGTGAGTAAGGTAGAGTGAAGAGTAAGATGAAAGTAGAGTGAAGAGTAAGATGAAAGTAGAGTGAAGAGTAAGGTAGAGTGAAGAGTAAGGTAGTGTGAAAAGTAAGGTAGAGTGAAAAGTAAGGTAGAGTGAAAAGTAAGGTAGAGTGAAAAGTAAGGTAGAGTAAAAAGTAAGGTAGAGTGAAAAGCGAATAAGGTAGTGTGAAGAGTGAATAAGGTAGAGTGAAGAGTAGCCTAAGGTAGAGTGAAGCAACAACCTCGTCTTTATTGGCCTCAGACCGGCGTGTCCAGAGTACACAAGTAGCAGCAGGAGGTCTGGATTCCACCCTATTCTTCTTCTTCCACCTCCTCCTCCTCCTCCTCTTTCTTATTTCCTTTATATTTATCTTTCCCTTTCTATCCCTTTCCTCCTCCTCTGTATCTTCCTCCTATATTTCCTACTCGTTTCCATTTACCCAGAGAGAGAGAGAGAGAGAGAGAGAGAGAGAGAGAGAGAGAGAGAGAGAAAAAAAAAAGAGTGTTATATACAGTATACACATACCACAACCAACAGACAGACAGACAGACAGACAGACAGACAGACAGACAGACAGACAGACAGACAGACAGACAGAGAGAAAGACAGAAAGACAAACAGACAGAGAGAGAGAGAAAAAGAGAGAGAGAGAGAGAAAGAGAGAAAGAGAGAGAATAAATGTGGAGTTGGAGTGGACAAAAGGGCGAGTGTGAAATTACACCTTTCATCTGTGCTTGCTGACTCCTCTCTCCCCACCTCACCCCACAACTCTCTAAACTTTTACTACCACCACCCATTCTCTCTCTCTGTCACTCTAAAATTCACCACCACCTGACAATGCTTTCACCACCACTATCACCATCACCATCTCACATCACTCTCATCTCCACCATAATCTCACATCACTCATCTCCACCATCACTATCACCATCACCATCTCACATCACTCATCTCCACCATCATCACTACTGTATTCTTCCTTCACCACCAGCACTAACAGCCATTTAAATATCACACCAATTTCACCACCACCAGTCACAACATCTCCCCCCCCCAATCACCACAACATCCCCCCCCACCACCAATCACAACAACATCTCCCCCCCCCCCCAACCCCCACCAGTTAATCAGCATCCGTGAAGCGGTAAAGTGGCGTGTTGTTGTGAGCTTCTTATGGCACCGCTATTGTGTTGTCTCCCTTTGTACCCTTGTTAACCCAAAGTGTCCTTGCTGCCTCTCTCACGCACGCTTCATCCTCCTCCTCCTCCTCCTCTCACAGTAGTCTCTCTCTCTCTCTCTCTCTCTCTCTCTCTCTCTCTCTCTCTCTCTCTCTCTCTCTCTCTCTCTCTCTCTCTCTCTCTCATTTTTTACACAGTTTCTCTTTCCTTTAGAGTTTAGGTAAAGAGACTGAAATGGAAAGCCAGAGGAGGGTACATGAGAGTATAATATGGAGAGGCAGGACAGACTGTAAGGAGAGCAGCGGATAGATGACCGAGAAAGTGAGTGAGTGAGTGAGTGAGTGATAAAGGAAAAAAGGTATGATGTGATCGTGAGTTGGATGTGATAATTGATGAGATATAATCACCGGTAAGATGTGATTATAAGTAAGGAAGAGTGAGGGTGGGCAAGGATGAGTCGAGTGGATGGAAGTGAGTGGGAGAAAAGGGAAAATGAGTGAAGGTGAAGAATGAAGTAACAAGGAAAGACAAACAAGAAGTGAGTGACTGAGTAATAAAAGTAAGAGAGAGTCAGTGAGCGAGGCAGTAAAGAGGGTGAGAAGGTAGTTACTGTGCTTATGAGGGTGAGAGAACAGAGTGAGTAAAAGTTGCCAGTAAATGAGTGAATGAGTAAGAAGGTAGAAATGCCGATGAATGACTGAGCAAAGTATGTAGGTTGAGTGAGTGGGTAAGTAGTGTTTGTAAGTATAGTAAATTAGAGCCAGTGAGTGTTGTAATTTGATGATTAAGTAGACGGTAATTGACTGAATATATGAACCGACTGGATATGTAATGCATGGTATCAATGAGTGAATAAATAAAATTGTATAGTGAGTACCAGTAAGCGAGTGAATTAATGAGTTAATACCCGATTTAGTGCGTGAACTAAATTGATAGGGAGTGCCAGTTAGTGAGTGAATAACAGTGAGTACCAGATGATATACCGACAGTCAATATACCCATGACAGAGACGGCAAGGTACAGTACCAGTTTGTGAGACAGGGGGTGAGACAGTGAATGATGTGTACGAGTGAATGAATTAGCAATGACCAGTGAGTAAATACTATGAGTGAGTAAAATAGTGAGTGAGTGAGTGAGGCCAGTCCGGGTCAGTATCCAGCTATTGATTCCCTGGGTTGCCGCTGCTGCCGCCGCCGCCGCCGCCCTGCCACCATCCCTGCCGCCTGTCTAGAGTACGGGTGGGAGGGAGTGAGTGAGGGAGGGAGGAGGGGGAACGGCGGCCCTCTCTCGGCCCAGTGTCTGAGTGCACCCGTATTCCAGGTCACACCCGATGGTCTAAAGGCACGAGCCAAGAAAGGTCATGCTCTAGTATCCAGATGACGATGACCACTACAATGGCTCCTTATAGTGTGTATGCATGATAATTCACCTCCAGGTCATGTCTAGGTAATGTGCATAATTATACAAGACAAGACATGGACTGGGGCATGAGGACCAATACGATGGTTACATACACACTTACATACAGCCATCGTTTCAGTCATCGTCATCGCCTTGCATATTAATTTCCTAGAATACGTTAAATTATTCACAAAGCAAGGAGGATGGAGGGACTTGCCATGATCATGATTAAATAAAAAATAAAATGATTTAAAGATGTACACATAACACACCAATGGATGGAGAAACAAACATATTCAAATGGATAGAGAGGTAGACAGATGTAAAATATTGATAAAAGGATATAAATAAATAAATAAATAAATAAAGAGAAGGGGGAAGGGGATTCTAGTAAGCGTATCCTGATGGGGGACTTGAAAACTTCCGGAATAGGCCTAATGAAGGGGGCTGGCATCAAGTGGTGACCGGGAAGGGGTTGGAAGGGGAGGGGTTGGAAGGGGAGGGGTGAAGGGGAGGGGTGAAGTGGAGGGGTGAAGATGTGGGTTGGAAGGGGAGGGTGAAGTGGGAGGGTGAAGAGGAGGGTGAAGGGGAGGGTGAAGGGGAAGGGTGAAGGGGAAGGGTGAAAGGGAGGAGTGAAAACTAGGGATAAAGAAATGGGTTGACTGGTAAAGGAGTGAGGGCTGGAGGGGTGAAGGAATGATGATTGGAGGGACGAAGGAGTAAATTGACGGGAAGAGTATGGAGGAGTAAGAGGGGTGAAGGGTGAGAGCGGGGAGAGGGGAGAGTGAGAGGGAGGAGAGAGAGAGGGGTGGGTGGGGATGGAGGGGAGGGGAATGAAAGGAAATAAAGGATTAGCAAAGCGAGTGGGTGTGGGAGGAGGGTGAGGTTAAAGGCAAGGTTGACTGAGGGGAGTGGGTGTGGAAGTTGAAGGGGAGAGGGGAAGTGAGTGAGAGAGAAGGGGAAAAAGGGTGGGAAGAGTGAAGGGAGAAGTGAGGAAAGAGAAGAAGGGAGAAGTGAGGAAAGAGAAGAAGGGAGGAGTGAGGGAATGAAAGGGGGAGTGAGGGAATGAAGGGGGGAATGAAGGGGGGAGTGAGGGAATGAAGGGGGGAGTGAGGGAATGAAGGGGGGAGTGAGGGAAGGGGGGAGTGAGGAAAGGGGGGGAATGAGGGAATGAAGGGGGGAGTGAGGGAAGGGGGGAGTGAGGAAAGGGGGGGAGTGAGGAAAGGGGGGGAGGGGGGGAGTGAGGAAAGGGGGGCAAGTGAGGAATGTTGAGGGAGTGGGTGTGGAGAGGAAAGTGGGAGAGAAGTAGAGAAGTGGGTAGGGATGATAGGAAAGAGTGAACTAAGATGGAGAGGGAAGGGGAAGTGGTGGGCATGTGGAAGGGGTGAGAGGAAAGAGTGGTGGAAGTAAGAGTTTGGGCTGAAGGAGAGAGAGGTGGAGAGGGATCAGAGGGAAGAGTGAGGAGAATGAAAACAGGAGAGGAAGAATGGAGGGGGAAGTGACTGGGAGAGGGAGAGAACGAGAGTGTAGGAAGTATAGGAAGGGTAAGAGAAAGGAGAGTGAGTTAAAGAGAAATGTGATGAGAAAAGGGAAGAACACGAAGAAAGGATGAGAGAGGGAGGGAGAAGTGGGAGGAGTGAGAGAGGGAGGGAGAAGTGGGAGGAGTGGGAGGAGTGAGTGGGAGAAGTGGTAGGAGTGAGTGGGAGAAGTGGGAGGAGTGAGAGTGAGTGGGAGAAGTGGGAGGAATGAGTGGTAGTGTAGGAGGGAGAGGATTGTGAGTGAGAGAAGTGACAGCAGTGAGAGTGAAAGAGCATAAAGTGAAAAAAGAAGTGCAAGGTGTCAGTTGTGAGGAGAGAGAAATGTAAGATGAGAGTAGAGTGAGGGGAGAGAAGTGTAAGATGATATTAGAATGAGGGGAGAGTAGAGTGAGGGGAGAGAAGTATATGATGAGAGTAGTGAGGGGATAGAAGTGTGATATGAGATTAGAGTGAGGAGAGAGATATGTAAGATGAGAGTAGTGAGGAGAGAGAAGTGTGAGGGGATAGAAGTGTGAGGTGAGAGTATAGAGTGAGGCGAGAGCAGTGTGAGGAGAGGGGTGAGAAAAGCCCAGCATCTAGCAGGGAGGGAAGGTAAGCAGAGCACCCAACGCTGGGGAAAGGGTTATTTAAAGTGGGACTGCTAATATGACAGTCTCCAATAGAATAAGTAAAGGGAGCTCATTCCTTCTTTCCTTCCTAAATCCACTTCCTATGTATAAAAAATAGTCATGGATTTACAGATAATGATGACTTGTACGATGGGTCTATTCCAAGTCTATAAAGCCATGGTTTTCTATATGTTTCTCCCAAAGTTTATGGCGAAGAAACTCAACATTCCTGAGGCTCATTTGCCAATCAAGAATGGAAGACTAGCATCCATCAATAAGAAATATGGCTCTAAGTACATTAACTTGGCATGCTCTATCATAATATAAACAGTTACGTAGACTTATAGCTACTAAGGTAATTACAAACCATGTAGAGTACCTTCGTTTAGCCATTGGACGTCAGGACTGTTTCTGAGACAAGAAAAAACATAAGTCGTTGTTATATTTAAGTGAAAGTGGATATAACTTAGTGCCTTTGAGAGGAAATGGGAACTAAAGTTTGGCCAACAAATTTAAATATCTTTTTGTTTCGTGTAATAATTTATGCAGTGATGCCTTGCCACCACTTAAGGTCTGGGAGAGCGGCGGAATATCAAGTTTCCTTAATAAGGGGATACTCTCTTCATGGTAAAGTGGCGGGTTACTAATTCCTCAAAACTATTTCACCAAACAAATCCCTTATTAGTAATAAAGGCTTCATGTAGAGGATTCAGCAGACCTGTAATGTCCTGTTTCTACCCATGTCATGTTCACTGCCTTCAGCCTCACCCCCCCTCCTCCTTCCCCTCCCCCCGAACCCACACCCACACCGCCTTGACCCTAACCTGCCCCAGCTAGCGTACTGTTCAATATCAGCCCCCTCCCTCCCTCCCTCCCTCACGTTACCTAACCCCCACGCCTGCCAAGGAATGACCGCGAGGACACACACACACACACGAAGTAGTTCCTAGGGCAAGCAAAGTCGTTTGGTGATAGAGAACATTAAATACTTGAACCATTGTAGACCTATTGTACTGTAGATATAATCATTTGAACTTATTCCCACGACCTAAAGGACCAATGATAATAAAAAAAATATAAAAGTACAAACTGTTGATATAATACAAACACATACACGCACGCACGACGCCCCTGCCCCCACCCCTCCAATCTATCTCCATCACGACCACACCCCGAATGTACGGTAATACCCCTTGTGTCCCCTTACCCCCCTTTCCCAATCCTCCCTCCCTCCCTCCCTCCCTTAGCCCCTCGTCTCACTGGGAATCCCCGTGCTTACGCCTGCCTCCCTCTCCAAACGAACAGGTCTTGTACTTTTTACATTATACATTAAGGCATGGGGAAAAAAAGGAAGTGAGTTGGTAGGAAAGGTAAAGTTTGTGTTAGTGAATAAAGTTATAAGTGAAAACAAATAACAATGTACGTTGATAGCTACAGTAGGTCTTTGCATATTCATCGTTCCATCACTTTCATCATCCACCCTGTAACTTACCCCTTCCTTCTCCTCTTACACACACTTTTTTACCCTGCACTGCCATCCCCTCCCATGTTCATTCCCTATATCACTTTCCACTCCTCCTCCTCCTCCTCCTCCTCCTTCCTTTGCTTGCCAGCCTGCCTGCCTCCATCCACCCACCACTACCCCCATCATTATATTCCCTCTCCCTCCTCTTCAGACCCCCCCCCCCAACCACTACCACCACTGTCTGTCCCCCCATTCCGCTACCCACTCCAGCAGCTCTGCCTTTATAGAAACCTCAACTGTTTTCCATTCTTTCTTCCCCATTCTCTCCCTTCTTCTGCTCCTTTCTTTCTTCCTTCCTTTTTTCCTTTCTTCCTTCCTTTCTTCCTTTCTTTCCCATTATCTCCCTTCTTCTGCTGCTTTTTCCTTCCTTCCTTTCTTTCTTCCTCTTTTCCTTTCTTCCTTTCACCTTCTACTTTTGCTTTATTTCACTTTACTTCCATTTTCCACGCCACCAACTTCCATTACTCCAGCTCTCCCCTCTCCCACTTTCTCTCTCTTCCTATTTTCCAATTTCGAACCCCACCACCACCACCACCACCCTCCTCCTCCTCCTCCCATTGCACCCCTCTGCCAGCCTTCTCCTCCCTCACCAACACTTGTCAACTCAGTGTCATTCCTCTACACTGTCACATCTCATTACGCTTCCATTTTCACTTCTTGGTTTCTCTCTCTGGCACCTCTCGCCACTCCTCCTCTTCCTATCATTATTCCTCATTTTCTTCTTCTTCCCCCTCCCCCCTTTCTTCCCTCTCCTCCTCTACCTTCCCTTCTCTTATTCTTGCCCCTCCCCTCTTCCACCTCATTTTATTGTTCACTCCATTATCATTTCTAGTCTCTCTCTTTCTCTCTCTATCTCTATCTCTCTTTCTCTTTCTTTCTCTTTCTCTCTCTCTCTCTGACTGGTTGCCTTCGTGCCACCATTCACTCGTTCACTACCTGCCTCGTTCTTTCTTCCTCCCCTCCTCTCTCTTCTCTTTTTTTTATATTATTCTTATTTTTGCTTCTTTTCTTCCTTTCACTTGCTCCTTATTCATAAATTTCGCACTTCCACTATCCTTTCCTTTCTTTTATTTGTTCATTTCCTTTTTACCCTTATCTCGTCTGTTAACTATTCCCTTTCCACTCTTCTCTTTGCTTTGTTTCTTCCCACTTCTCCCTCCATCCTCTTCATTCATCCATTTGGTACTCCTCTATTCCTTCCTTCTTTCCTTTCTTCCTACTTTCCTTTTCTTCCTCCTTCCTTTCTTCCTCTTTTCTTCCTCCTTCCCATTTCTTTCTCCTTTTCTTCCCTATTCTTCCTCCTTCCCTTCCTTTCTCTCTATTATTCCTCCTTCCCATCCTTCCACCCTTCCTTTTCCTCCTATTCTTCCTCCCTTTTATTCCTCCATGCCTTTTCTTCTTCCTTCCCTCCTACTGGTTCTCGTGCTCGATATGCAAACCATCAGGGGGAGATTGGCTTGGTGGTGGTGGTGGTGGTGGTGGTGGTGGTGGTGGTGTGTGTGTGTGTGTGTGTGTGTGTGTGTGTGTTGGTGGTGGTGGTGGAGGTTGAGTCATCCCCCCCCCCACTGTTCCCCCCTCTCATTGTCCCCCTACTTTACCCCACCCACTGACCCCCTTCCTGTACCTACATTCATTCCCCTCACTCCCTCGCTACCCCCACTCGTTTCCCCCTCATCCTACCTCTCACCCCCTCACACCTACTCACTTGTACCCACTTCCTGCCCCCTCCCCTCATTCTCCCCTACCCCCCCTCCTTCTCCTCTTCGGCTAATAGTGCTTACACAGCCCCCACCTGATTGGTTCAGCCACATGGAGAAGGAGGGGAGGGAGGGGGGAACGGGAAGCAGGTGGCAAGATAAATGAGAGAGAGAGAGAGAGAGAGAGAGAGAGAGAGAGGGAGAGAGAGAGAGAGAGAGAGAGAGAGAGAGAGAGAGAGGAGAGAGAGAGAGAGGAGAGAGAGAGAGAGAGAGAGAGAGAGAGAGAGAGAGAGAGAGAGTTAATTGGAGAATGGAAGGGTGTGGTGTGGATAGCAGCCGAGGGGGTAGGGGAGGTTGGGTGAACAGTGGGCTGAATGGGGAGGGGGAATATGGCATGGGGAAATGAGGGGCACGTGACGAAGATGAGGGGAAATGGGGGGGAAATGAGAAGAGTACGAAAACTAAAGGAGAAGTGATATGGAAGGGAAAGTAAGCGGGAGTAGGGAAGGGCAAAGTGAGGGAGGAGGGGAAGGGAAGGAAAAGGAAATATGGGAGAGGATGGTAGAGGGAGCAAGGGAGAGAAAGGAACAGTGAGGAAACATGAGGTAAAGGGGAGGGGAAGAAAGAGTGATGAAGGACGAGGGATGAAGGGAGGGCAAGAAGACGGAGAGGAGGAGGAGGTTGAGGGATGGAAAAGTAAGAGAGCAGAGAGGGACAGGTAAAGTGAGGAGAGGGCAAAAGGGAAGAGTGGAGGAAAGGAAGAGTGAAGGAAGGTGAAGGAAAGGTGGTAGTGGGAGTGAGCAGGTACAGGGTGAAGGGGGACGGCCATGGGGTGGAGGAGGGACATGGGGTGGAGGAAGGACATGGGGTGGAGGAAGGACATGGGGTGGAGGAAGGACATGGGGTGGGGGAGGAGGGGAATGGATACTGGTGAAGCGAGATATGGAGCGATGCAATGAAATGGAAATGAAGATATTGGAAGTAAGAAAGTTTGAGAGAGGTGGGACAGAAAAGAGGGATGACGGGGAGGGAGACACAGATAAGACAGAGAGAGCTATATATAGACAGATATATAGATGCATAGATCAATATATATATATATATATATATATATATATATATATATATATATATATAATATATATATATATATATATATATATATATATATATATATAAATGAGAGAGAGAGAGAAAGACTGTCAACATGCGTAGTCTTTAAGAGCATAAAAAAACAAAGCAAGTGCACTGAGTTAGGCCAACTTCGTCTTGGCTAACAATAAATGGGTACGGTATATAAATAAACATAAGTAAATATTGCTATTAATGTCCTTAATTAGACTAACACTGTGATTCCATCCCTATTTACAGGTAATAGTAATAGCACATAAACATAGGGTACCATCTTATACAATAAATACGTGGACTAATGCCAGACGATATATAACATCACAAACATAATAATAGATAAAATTAATAAGACATCAATCGTTAACGAACGGTTAAACAAAGGAAATAATTGCGAGTTACACCAGCGAAAACAAATTGTGGCGTCCCCGGTGCTTTGTCAAAATAAGAGGTTGTGTGAAAGGCACCACGCCCTCCACGGCCAACCAGTATGATCTTTAAGCTCTTGTGTACTTGCAGCGCCTGGTGTGTAAATGTCTGTGTATTCATTCACTCATAATTACAGCTATTTTATATTTTGTCTTCATTAATTTATAACTTTCAAAATGCTGACTATCTAGAGATAACGCCTCTAGTCCGAACCTCGGTTCTTAGATAATTGTAATGTGCTAACGATCAAGACAATCGTAATGATATTAGTTAATGGTGTTCATGAATATTGACGATGGTGATGGTAGTAGTGTTGATGTGGTGGCCTAGTATGATGGTAATAGTGACAGCGGTGGTGGTGGTGGTGGTGGAGGTGGCAGCAGCAGCTAATGACGTAGGGTGCACACTAAGCCAGGCGGTGCAGCAAGTCTATTGGACCATAAAGACGTCGGGTGCACATTAAGGGAGCCAGGAATCCAGCCCCCATCGTAAAGACAGTCCAGTCCCCTTGTCCTGACCCCCTGTTGCCCTCACCATTCACCCCACAACGCCAGCTTCACTCGTTCGTACCATAACACTTACGTCCTCAATTACACTAATGCTAAAAACACACAAAAAATAGTCATGGTTATCGTCGTCGCCTTCAATTTCATCGTAATACTAAAAAACAGTTGCATCCCCATAACCGTGATCATAATTTTCACCATTTCTATTATTATTATTATTATTATTATTATTAATATTATTATTATTATTATTATCATCTGTATCCTCGTTATCAGAATTCTCAGTATTCTGCTCATTATCAATACTGGTACATCAAAATATCCTGTAAGGGATGCTAAAGAATCACTAACTCGGCACAACTCAGGAAGAAATATAACAAAATTGCCAAACAGATCCCCCACCACACACACACATACAAATATAAGAGAGCAATGGTGCGTGTAGCTCTGGGAAGTAAGTGACTGAGGGGTGATATATATATTCAATAAAAAAGAGGGCGGCTTCCAACTCGGCACAATATAACCAAGAGTTATGTTGGAAGGGGAGACATTTCTTCTGTCCCAATCTTTAACACATGATTTATCCTGACGGTGGTCTATCCATTACTTATTCAGATAAAGGCGTATAAATATGGAGTGACGTGGTTATAGAACATGAAGAAAACTATGATTGCAATTAGGATAAGAAAAAATGAAATAAAGAAAAAAGAATACATAAAAATTAATAAAAGCATAAGAATTTCGTGACGAGATGAAGGTCTTCTGTAAAAGGCCTACACACAGACAGATAATGGATATAGATAGATAGCAACCTCAGTGAAAACGACGATATGAGTATGTTTGGCCATAACGAGAAGCCTTCCAACTGACAGTAATGACGACAAACAAACAACGAGGCGGATTAGGTATACCGACAGACAGACAGGAAAGCAGCTAAGACTTTACTGGGCTATATATAGGTATTTTGTTGGCATACTTAGGGATATGAATTCGTCAATATTATATATGCTAAAAAACAGACTTCTTAAATATTGGCACCGTATTGCTTTGAAACACAGTTTACATGGAAGAATCAAGAGCTTTAATTAGAATTTCAAAAATTATAAACACACACACAATCGCATGCACGGACGCACGCACAACCAAACATATCAATATAAATGAGAGGCGGAGGAGAATCCCAATACCACCATCGGGGATAATAGTAGCGGAATTTTCCCTGGGCGAGCAACAATACCACTCAAGAGGAAGATATGTCCCCCAACACCACTACTGTCTGCAACACTACCCCCATATATATATATATATATATATATATATATATATATATATATATAACACTATACAACAATATCTTTTCCCTAGGCAAGCACCAATCCCATCTGAGAGATATACCCCCTCACCATCACCTTTGTCTGCACCACACCACACTACACCACACCACACACACTATATTGCAATATCTTTTCCCATTCTCGCTGGGATTGGAATAAAAAATCGTAGTTATTATGATGGAGACTGTGGTAAAAGATAACCCACACACTATTTCCTTTATTTTTCTTTTCACTGTCTGCGTGTCCGATAAACAATATTTTGCCCTTTTCTTTCTTTTTATTTGTTATGTGACGACGCTGTTGCACTATCTATGACACTTTTGCCTTCTATCCACTAAACTTGCTACCTACTATATTCGTTATTCATCATCCTTTCCACTTTATCAAAATACTGTTTTTCTCAAGCCTTCCTCATTAACCGCCAGGCCACATTATCTTTTGCAATAATTAAACTTTCAGACTCACCTGCCTGAAGACCAGATAAAATACAATGCCTTAATATTTACAGCAGATAGTGTTGAAAGTAATCTATTTCATATAATTTAGTAAATGCAATCAACGTAATGGAAGATGTTGCATTATCTCCTTTGACAGAAGATTAGAGGACATAAAAGGCATCGGTATAAAATTTTCCTGATCATATGGATTATAGATTGAGTAATTTACAAATTGTATGAAGTAGAAGAACCTTGAGGCAGACATTCGACGATCGACATATTGCAAGTGTACAGCACACTAAACTCTACGGACCCAGCCAGCCGCGTTTCATTTAACCTTGCCGACCTTTCCAGCAACCTTACCTACTATTCTCTTGAAGGCCACCTCACTTATTGCTGAGGATTCCACCTTCTGTCGGCCTCAATGCCACAATCGCAAAGTGTGTTAGCTTCATATCCTCTGTCTTTGCAGTGAATCAGAATAGGTAAGTTGATTGACTATGCTAAATGGTGGTGGACTGATTGTAATGAAAATACAGATAGTGTGTGCTTGAAAAATATATTAATGGATAGATTTCTATATATTAGGAACAGCAACAGCTAAGTCAATATGGCGGCCCCTTTGAGATAAAGGAGAGGTTGTATGAATTTATTGTAGTACACACACATGTCAAGTCTTAACATTGATATAACTAACCGCAACATCTAAGTCATATGGAGCCCCACTTGATATAAAGGAGAGGTTGTATGAATTTATTGGAGTACACACACATGTCAAGTCTTCACATTGATCCTTTGACCCCTGGCCCGAGTCACCCTGCGTGCACTGACCTCGTAGAGAATGACGCTTGAAAGATTTGTCTACAATCCACAGCCAGAGGGAGAAGAGGTAAAGGTGAAGTGGGAGGGGAGGAAACGGTGAAGTGGGAGGGAGGTAAAGGTGAAGTGGGAGGGAGGTAAAGGTGAAGTGGGAGGGAGGTAAAGGTGAAGTGGGAGGGAGGAAACGGTGAAGTGGGAGGGAGGTAAAGGTGAAGTGGGAGGGAGGAAACGGTGAAGTGAGAGGGAGGAAACGGTGAAGTGAGAGGGAAGAAACGGTGAAGTGAGAGGGAAGAAACGGTGAAGAAGGTGGGAGCAGGAGATAGTGAAATAGAAATGTGAGAAGAGGCACTAAATATCAGACTAACGGTGAGGTTTGTTTGGGATACGGTTATAATAATATAGTTTGTGTGGTGTAGTGATGAACAAGATGACAATATGGGCGTGTAGTGAGGGTGAGAACACCGGACACTATGACTAAGAAGGAGGGAGAAATGGTTAAAGAGAGTGAGGAGAGGATGGTGTGTGTGTGTGTGTGTGTGTGTGTGTGTGTGTGTGTGTGTGTGTGTGTGTGTGTGTGTGTGTTGTGTGTGTGTGTGTGTGTGTGTGTGTGTGTGTGTGTGTGTGTGTGTGTGTGTGTGTGTGTAGTAGAAGAGGGCTGTGGGGAAGGAGGAGAGGAGTGAAAGAGACGAGACTGAAAAGATTTAGGATTTGAAAGGAAGGGTACAAGGAGGGGGGGAAGAGAAAGATGACAGGAGAGGGAGAGTGAGAGGAAAGGGAGAGGGAGGAAGGGTGACAAGAGAGGGAGAAGAAGAAAGTATGACAGGAGAGAGAGAGAAAGAGAGTGGGCGAGAGAGAGAGAGGCAAAATGCGTGGAAAGGGGGAGAAGTAGCGGAACACACATCCTCACTCTCATAGACACATAGACGTGACGGAAATACCAAAATGATGATCAAACGGTGAAGTGACGGCGTTGTGGGGGAGAGGGAATAGAGGGATGAAGATGGGAGAGTGGGAAGGGAGAGGGATGAGGATGGGAGAGTGGGAAGGGAGAGGGATGAGGATGGGAGAGGGATGAGGATGGGAGAGGGATGAGGATGGGAGAGGGATGAGGATGGGAGAGTGGGAAGGGAGAGGGAAAAGGGCTTGATGAGACATGAATGAGTGGGAAATGGAAGAGAGAGTGAGTGAAAGCTAGGGAGACGGGAGGAAGATGAGAAAGAAGAAAGAGTGACAGGAAATGGAGAATAGACAGGGGAAAAGAGAGTAAGTGAAAAGGGAGAAGAGGGGAAGGAAGAGAGAATAAGTGGAAAATGAGAAGGAAAAGAACGAGGCGAAAGGGAGAAGAGGAGAAAGACAGACGGAGAGGAAAGGTAGAAAGGAATACGGTATGTAGATCTCAATATCCTTCTGTGTCCATAAGTACTTGTTTGTCCAATTTTCTGTCTCGTGTTCACAAGGGCCATAACATCACAGGACAAGCCGGGTAGGACAATAGAGGAGAAGGAGAGAACGAGGAAGAGGGATTAAAGATGGAATGGAACTGGGAATGATGGGATTTAAGGAATGGGACTGGGAATGATGGGATTTAAAGATGGAATGGGACTGAGAAAGAAGGGAGATACGATGGAATGGGACAATGGGACTGGAAAAGAAGGGAGATACGATGGAATGGGACTGGGAAAGATGGGATTAAAGATGGAATTGAACTGGAAAAGGGAATAAATTTAAAAAGTAGGGGATGGGAGAGACGGAGGACACGGAGGGAAAGGTGAGAAGGATACAGAGACGACAGGAAGAGATGGGAAGAGATAGGGGAAAGAGAGAGAGAGAGAGAAAGATGGGAGTGTCACATAAGGGAGGAGACAGGAAAGGGGAAGACTGCAATAATACAGTAGAGGTGAGGAAGAGAGGGGAGCATCGAGCAAAGGACAAGGGGAGAATGGACTTCCCAGAGAAAATAAGAAGGACTAAAGGAGAGGACAGAGGAAGAGGGACGAGAGGAATATACACATTCTCAGAGGAAGGGTGAAGGGCAAAGAGTCACCAGAAAAAAAAAACACGGAAACTGTGATAAAATTTGGAGATAGTGGCACAACACTGATCAAGGAGGAAGAGGAAGAAGAGAATGAGCAAAAAGAGGATGATAATGATAAAGAACAGAAGGAGGAGGCGGATGAAGAGGTGGAGGAAGAGGAGGAGGAGGATGAAGAGGAGGAGGAAGGAGGATGAAGAGGAGGATGAAGAAGAGGAAGAGGAGGATGAAGAAAAGGAGGAGAAATAAGAGAAAAAGGAGGAGGAGGAGGAGGAGGAGGAAGAGGAAGATGAAAAAGAGGAAGATGAAAATGGATGTGAGAGGAATGAGGTCAACACAAGGGAGGGGAGGAGTGCTGTAGTCAATATGGTTTGCTGGACCAGAGAGGGTCATGATCAGAATAGAAGATAACGGCATGAAACGGTGGCTGAGAGAATGGAAAAGAGTGATAGATGGAGAGGAACGGGGATAATATACGGTACATAAATAATGGATAGATGAAGAAGAGGGGAGAGAAGCTAAGACGAAGAAAAGACAAAAGAGGAAGTAAGTCAGGAAGGAGAGAAGAGCAGGACAAGTGGAAGAAAGGACAGGGAAGATAATATAAGAAAAGAAAAGAAAAGAAAAGAAAAGAAAAGAAAAGAAAAAAGTAAAAAAAAGAAGAGAAGAGAAGAAAAGAAAAAAAAAGAGAAGAGAAGAGAAGAAGAGAGAAGAGGAGAGAGGAGAAGGGAAGGAAAGAGAATAGAGAAAGGTAAATGGAAACAAAAGTGGAGAGGACAGAGACAAAGGAGTAAAAATGAGGAAGGAGAAAAGATTAATAGAAAGAGAGAAGTGAAGAGGAGGGGAGGTCGAGGAGAGGGAGGGGGAGAGGAGAGAAAGGGAGGCAGGATTGGAAGGGAAGCGAGATTAAGCGACATAAGATTGGAGAGAGAGGAAGAAGACAGGAGTAAAAATATTGGAGGAGGAAAGAATATATGGGAGGGAAGAAGGAGAGAAGAATAAAATGGAAGGAGGAGAGAAGTATATGAGAATGGGAGGAAATAAAAATGAGAGGAGGAGGAAAGAATAAAAAGGAAGGAGGAAAGAAGAATGAGCTGGAAGGAGGAAAGAAAAATAAGAGGGAAGGAGGAAAGAAAAATAAGAGGAAAGGAGGAAAGACTAAAAGGAAAGAAGGAAAGAAAAGTAAGAGAAGGAGGAAAGAAAAATAAAAGGAGGAAGAGGAAAGAAGAATAAGAGAAAAGGAGGAGATAAGTATAAGAGAAAAGGAGGAGATAAGTATAAGAGAGAAGGAGAACAGAAGAAAATTCAGAGAAGGAGGAAAGAAAAATAAAAGGAGGGAAGAAAAATAAGAATAAGAGGAAATAAAAATAAGATTGAAGGATGGAGGTAAGAAGGGAAGGGAGGGGAAGGGGATGTATACAGTAGAGTGGGAAACATTTTAGACTCGAGGGGAGATTCAGGCCCACAAAATTGGAGGAAGTAGATACGAGTAAAAAGTAAAGGAGGGAGGAGAGAATTATAGGGGAGGTAGGGTAGTAGAGGGGAGGTAGGGTAGTAGAGGGGAGGTAGGGTAGTAGAGGGGAGGTATAGGGAAGTGGGGAGGAGGGAGGAGATAAGTGGAGGGGAGGTATGGGAGGTAAATGAAGGGGGGCAAGAAGGAGAAGAGAGGAGGGGAGGTAAAATAGGATGGAGGGGGGCAGAAGGGAGGAGGAAAAGAGGAGGGGAGGTAAGATTTGAGGGACAGGAGGGAAGAGAGTAGTTGAGGGGAACTAGGGGAGGTATGGGAGGTATGGGAGAGAGGGGAACTGGAAGGAAGTGTTGTGTTGGGGAGGAATACAAAGGAGGAACAGGCAACAACAACCCTGGTGGGCCTCACAAGGCTGCCTGTGTAACTACTCTAACGTCTATGGTTTCTACATGTCTGAGGAAAAGGAGAGTAAAAGGGAGGAGGAGGAGGAGACAGCGTTACTTGGCTCAAACATCCAGTGTGTTTCTGGACTCCACCCAAGACGCCACACTTGTAGGGGGAGAGTACAGGGAGGGAGAGAGGGGGAGAGTACAGGGAGGGAAGGAAGGGGAGAGTAGAGGGAGGGAAGGAGGGGGAGAGTACAGGGAGGGAGAGAGAGGAAGAGTACAGGGAGGGAGAGAGGGGAAGAGTACAGGGAGGGAGAGAGGGGGAGAGTACAGGGAGGGAGAGAGGGGGAGAGTACAGGGAGGGAGAGAGGGGAAGAGTAGAGTTAGGGCAACATAAAGAGGGAGGGAGAGAGGGATAGCAAGAGAGGAGAGGAAAGGGAGTGATGGAGAGAGATGAGATATTATTAAGTGAGCAGAGTGGAAGGGATAAAGAAATAATAAACTCGGGTGGGTTGAAATACTGGGCCAATTAATATGAAGGGGAGGGAGGGAGAATAATGTGAAGAGGAGATGGGTTACTGACAAGGCAGGGAGAGAGAGTGAGACAGAAGGGTGGACAGGGAAAAATGAGTTGACGGACAAGAAGGAAGGGAAGAAGTGAGCAGAGGGAAAGGTAAATGGAGGTAATTATGTAACGAGGGAGAAGGAAGGGACGGAGGAGTAAAAAAAATGGAGGAGGAATGACACGAAATGCCATAATGTGAAGGAAGGATGACTGAGTGGAAACAAAAAGTGGAGGGAGGATAGGTAGCATGAAATAATAATAATGAGAGTCGTGAGGAAGGGAGAGAACAGAAGGAGAGGAGGAAGGGAAGGGAAGGGAAGGGAAGAAGGAAGGGAAGGGAAGGGAAGAAGGAAGGGAAGGGAAGGGAAGGGAAGGGAAGGGAAGGGAAGGGAAGGGAAGGGAAGAGAAAGAGAGGAGGGGAGGCAAGAAACTAGATAAGAGTATATATAGAGGGAAAGGTATGGAAGAGGGAAAAGGATGCAATATGCGAGATTATACGTGGATAGGGAGGGAGAGTGGTGAGAGGAGAGGGAGAGTGGTGAGAGGAGAGGGAGAGTGGTGAGAGTGGTGAGAGGGGAGGGAGAGGGGAGGGAGAGGAAAGGGAGAGGAAAGGGAGAGGGGAGGGAGAGAGGGGAGGGAGAGGGGAGGGAGAGGAGAGGGAGAGAGGGGAGGCAAGGAAAAACGGGTGAAACTGAGGGTAAGAAGAGGAAGTGGAGAGTCACGTAATGAAGACAATTAAAGAAAAGTTTTGGAGTAAGAAAGAAGGTAGGGAAAGTGGAGCAATAAAAAGGGGAGAAGGAAGGAAAGAAGGAAGGAAGGAAGGAAAGAAGGAAGGAAGGAAGGAAACAAGAAACGGAGGACGGAAGTGAGGAAGGACGGAAGGTAGAAGGAAGGAAAGGACGGTAAAGAAGAAGGGAAGGGGAGGAGGGGTGATATACTAAGGGGGAAATAGAGATTAGGGCAGAGGAAGTAAGGCAATAAAGTGAGGTAAGGAAGGAGGGTCTGGTAGTAAGGAGGGAGGGGAGGAGGGAGGGAGGGAGGGAAGTTGAAACGGAGTAAGGAGGAAGAGACGGTGCCACAAAGAGGCCAGTTCACATTAGGGTTAAAAAAGATAAGAAGGCGAGAGGAGAGGAGAGGAGAGGAGAGGAGAGGAGAGGAGAGGAGAGGAGAGGAGAGGAGAGGAGAGGAGAGGAGAGGAGAGGAGAGGAGAGGAGAGGAGAGGAGAAGAGAGGAGAGGAGAGGAGAGGAGAGGAGAGGAGAGGAGAGGAGAGGAGAGGAAAGGAGAGGAGAGGAGAGGAGAGGAGAGGAGAGGAGAGGGGAGGAGAGGGGAAGGGAGAGGAGGGAAAGTTGTATAGTTGGATAAGGGGATATGAGAGGAGAGGAGAGGCGAAGGGTGAGGGGATGGGTAAAGAGTGGACCAGAGGAGGAGTAGGAATTAGAGTGGAGAGGATGAGCTATGAATGAATGAAAATTGGATGCCTGGTAGGAAGAGTGGAGGGGTGGGAATAAGTGAAAGTACAGAGGGAGAGATTGGAGGAAGAAGGATACAAGGAAAAGTAAAAGCATAAGGAAGAGGAGAGGGCTAAGATGGAAAGAGAGGAAAGAAGGAAGGTAGAGGAGCGATGAAGAGAATGAGAAATAAGAGGATGAATAAAAGAATTATGGAAAACACAAGCATGTGTGTGTGTGTGTGTGTGTGTGTGTGTGTGTTTGTGTGTGTGTGTGTGTGTGTATGTGTGTGTGTGTGTGTGTGTGTGTGTGTGTGTGTGTGTGTGTGTGTGTGTTAGCTGAAGATACACAGGAAGGATGGAAGAGGGAGGGCAAGGGTTAAGGAAGTTGACATTATGAGAAGGAGAAAATGGAGAGGGGAAGGAGAGGGAAGGAAAAGAAGGATATGACGGTAAGTGACAACATGGTAGGATGGAGGAAGATATATGGAAGGGAAAGAGAGGTTTTCAGAGAGAGATGTGGTAGGTGGGTGAGGAAGGGAAGAGAAAGAAAAATATGTTTGAGTGGGAAAGGGGAGGATGGAGGGGAGAGGAAAGAAGCGAAGGAAAAGATGAAAGGGAGGAGAAGAAAATAGGGGAAGAGGATATATGAACGTAGGTAGCATAAGCCGAGTAAGAAGACAATCAACATCAATATAAACGACTATAATAACCTTAACAATGGTCTATAACTTCATCTACGAAATATCAATCATTCCCAACAGGATCTAATAACATTATATAGGTCTCGGTCTGCAGGTTTGGAGGCGGTACTGACATTCTGGAAACATTCTAAAGTCCCTCACAATCACCAACCACAAAACAGGATTGTGGTCCGTGGAATTCAAAACGAGGCAGACTCGGGCGGGCCACTGCATGGGTACACAATGATGTGAACTGGGAAGGCAATCAAACAACATAAACAACTAGGTTCAAGTAATGTCAGAGTGTAACGCAAAATGAAGACATATATATATATATATATATAAAAGGAGCAAATGGGACAATACACTGACGGCACGAAGCGAGAACTCGTGTAATAATCATAATCAAATATTTTTGGTAAGACATGAAGAAACAATGAGAAAGGTGAGCTAGAAATATAACCAGTTTGTACACGCAAACAAATAGGCTATTTGGTCCAAGAATCATTTTCCGTCTAAAAGATGTGTTTTTCTAGCTTGCTACTCTTCAAGTCAAAGTGAATCATCCCAACTAATGAGAATGGTCGTTAATGGAGCATGAGAGAGGCAGAAAGAATGGGGAAAAATAGAAAGAAATGCGATGAACAGGGAAATGACAGGAGGAATGGAGAGAAGCAGGACAACAAAAGATGAACAGGAGTATGGTATAATCATAACAAAAAGTGATCAGAATATAAGAACAAAATATACGAAAGGAACAGTTGAACGAGATATAAACACGAATGAAAATGAAGGGAATGAAGAGGACGAACGAAGACAGGACAGGAGCGAGGGGAATAACTAGCGACCACAAGAAAGAGATGAAGGTGATACTGATGGATATATTTCCCCGAGGAGCGAGTGAGTGGGTGTGTGACTATACCCTTGAGGGACGAAGTGGCGGCAAACGGAGCAGGACAAACACACAACTTGGATGAATAGCGACTGCAGAAAAAAGTATTTGAATGAAGTGTGGCGCGATGACGGACTGACTGACTGACAGACTGACATACACAAACAGTCACTGTATCGTTCAGCCTCAAACAGTCAAATTGAAACATATATACACACACAAATATATATATATTATGGACGCAATCAGTAACAAATGTGAAAATTAAGTAGCCAATCATAACAATCACTATCACCACTACCACCGCACATCATCAATCAAACAGAATCATCACACTAATTATTATCATAATAACAATCACTCGCCACCACTCGCGTCATCACAATAACAAATAATAACACCTTCATTCACTATATTAGATTTATCATCCAAAGTGGGATGGTACTGTAGTGGTGGTAGTAGTGATGGTAGTGCTGGTCTCAGAGTAATGGCAGCTAGGATAGTGGTGATGAAAGTAGGTAGGCTAGGGTACTGGTCACGGCACACAAACAACATAACTCAATTTTGTTGTCATAGTGGCGGTGGTGGGGTCAGAGTAGAGGTCGGAGGAGGGTGGAGGAGGTCGGTGTTATGGCTGAGAGGAGATGGCTGTTCGGGGTCGGGGATGGAGGTCCGGAAATAGCGAAGGGGCAGAGGGGAGATGAGGGAGTGGGTATGAAAGTTCTGGGAGGACCATTTGGCTGGAGTTGGGTTGGCAGACTGGGGTTGGTTGTGAGGTAGAGTGAAAATGTTGGTAGGAGAAGGGGTCAGGGTCGAGGCTGGACCTAAATATGATAAGGGGTTGGGAGATTGAGCAGGTAGAAGGAACTAAAGAAAAGTAGGTAGAAACAAAGGTTAGCGGAAAAGTAAGCAAAAGAAGAGGCTGGGTTAAAAAAGTAGGTAGGAGAAGAGGTCGAGGTGCAATACAACAAAATATTGGAGAGGCTGATAAACAGATGTAAGAAAGGAGGATATAGCCAAGAGAGGGATGTAGTCAAAGATGGAAGTGTGATGGGACTGCATGGATGAAGGCTGGGGTGAAGGATATGGATATGCGTCAGGAAAATGGGAGGTAGTGGTATCACAGAGAATGGGGTTGTAACAGATGGGAGAGAGTGGAACAAGCAAAGTTTGGAAGGGAAGTAAGGGGTAGGGGACAAGAGGAGAAAGCAAGTTAATATAGTACTGACAGTGGGATATGAGGAAGTACATGGGGTGAGGGGAAAATGACCGAATTAGAGAGAGGGGAAATAGTAGTGGTGTAGCGAGAGTAAGGGGTCATGGAGAGGTCAGAGGGAGAGGGAGAGAGGGGTCGGGTGTGCGACTGGGAGGAGGAAAGGGGTTCCAACCAACATCAACTCTCAAACAAACAAACTTCGCCCTTAAAAACTTCGAGTTCTGCGTTCAATACAGCGGCGTCATTGTGGCACCGGAACCTCGGGATACTGATAGTGGTAGTTGTGGTAGTTTTGACAGTGGGTGGTAGCTGTGGTTGTTCTGAATGCGGTAGTTGTGTCGCAGTGGTAGTCCTAGTAGTTCAGAACGTGGTAGTCATGATAGTTCGGATACAGATAATTATAGACTGACTAAACAAAGCAGCAATTATTCCTTTGGTTATCGATATAAATGATAATGATTGTGGTAGCTGTGATAATCCGATGTGACAACTATAACTGGGATAACTACAGCATATTTATACAGCGGTAGTAGTGGTAAGAGTGATAGTTTAGACAGTGATAGTATTGACAGTGGTACGTTGTTTAGATAGTGATAGTTTAGACAGTAGTAGATGTAGCACAATGCATTGATCGGTGTCGTGGTCTGTGGGAGTAGGCTTATTCGGCTTTGGATAGGTGACGCTGCCAACCACTACAATAAGACTGATAAATTGTACTGGTTGGCTGTCTGTTTGGCTGGCTGGCTACACGCGGCACTCACCACATTACACCATATTAACACTACATTTTATCACATTAACACCATATATTTCACCACATTAACACTATACATTGCATCATAATAACACCATACAATTCACAATATTAACACTATATATTTCACTATATTAACATCATACATTATACCACATTAACAACAATCATTTCACCATATTAACACAATACATATCACCACAATAACATCATAAATTTCACCAAATCACCATAAATTTCATCACATTACACCATACATTTCACCCCATTACACCACACACACAATATCAACACAACAACTCACGTAACATCAATACCTCACACGACCTCAACTAAAAACATAACACACATTTTGAACAACTCACAATACCTCAAAACACCATATTATATCCAAACGAGTACCACATCACAACACAACAATCTACAACACCCCACACCATATAACCCACCAAATATTATTCTACATTACAATAAATTTCCACACCAGGTATTACACATCCCAATACACCGTAACATAATCATAAATACACAACACTAACTAGTCAACTACAGACCCCATCACTGCACAACACACCCTATATACCACAAGACAAGTTATATAATTCCTCTCCCAACTAGAACCGAGCGGTGATAAAACAGAATATATTAATCAAGGAAAGTGCCATCAACGCACCTCACATAACTCTACGGTCATAAAGCGCCACGTTTAAGTAACTTGGGCTCTTGTCTTGTCTTTTTTATTTCTCATCTCTAGACCAACTCTTCCTCTACGTCACGCCAATGGTCATGCCATTTTCTACGCTTCTACACTGGGATAGATAGATATATAGATATAGATAGATAGATAGAGAGATAAAAAGAGTGTGTGTGTGTGTGTGTGTGTGTGTGTGAGTGAAAGTGTGAGTGAAAGTGTGAGTGAAAGTGTGTGTGTGTGTGAAATTGTGTGTGTGTGTGTGTATGAGTGAGAGAGAGAGAGTGTGTATATATATATTGGGGAAAGGGGAGAGCTCAGTAACGGGCCGGATGCAGACACAATATCAAGTGGGAGAGGAAGGTAGTGAAGCGAGGCAGTGCGATGGTTAGGCACAAGTTGAGCGGCTTGGTTATGGAAGATGGGCTGAAATTTAGTGGACGAGAAAGGGAAAGGATAAGAGAAGAGAAAAGGTAGAGAAGAGAACAGGAAAGGATAGAGTAGAGAAAAGGAAAGGATAGAGAAGAGAATAAGGAAGGATAAAGTAGAGAATAAGAAAGGATAGAGTAGAGAAAATGAAAGGATAGAGAAGAGAATAAGGAAGGATAGAGTAGAGAAAAGGAAAGGATAAAGAAGAAAAAAGGAAAGGATAAAGTAGAGGAAAGGATAGAGTAGAGAAAAAGAGGATAGAAGAAAAAAGGAAAGGATAGATACGAGAAAACGAAAGGGTAGAAAAGAGGAACAAGTAAACAGGGAGCAAAAGAGGAAAAGGAAGAAGAGCTCTTGGGTGTACAGAGGTTATGAATTATTCCAGTGTAGCCAATACCCATAATTAATCAACTACTTCATTCATATAGCTCCATAAAGTACTCAGATAAAAAGCCAGAGTGTGGGGTAATCATATATGGCATAAAAAAAAAAGACCTACTGTTTATTAGTTAACGTTATACACAAGGGAATGATCAATGTAACACAGCGATAACACCACAATATAAAGTAATCAATGTAACACAGCGATAACACCACGAGATAAAGTAATCACGGGAGATAAAAACAGAGTACAGAGGGAGGTGAGGGTTGGAGGAAAACCTGATAAGTAGCCTATTAGAGGTGGTTGTGGAGCAGACGAGGGCGATGAAGGGAATAAAGAGCAAGCCAAAAGGAAGTATGGGAGAAGGGAGTATGGAGGGAAAGTGTAGGGAGGTGGGAGTAAGAGGAAAAATATTAGGGAGAAGGGAGGAGTATGGGGGGGGGGGGTAAGAAGTATGGGAGGTGGGAGTGAGGGGGTAAGAAGTATGGGAGGTGGGAGTGAGGGGGTAAGAAGTATGGGAGGTGGGAGTGAGGGGGTAAGAAGTATGGGAGGTGGGAGTGAGGGGGTAAGAAGTATGGGAGGTGGGAGTGAGGGGGTAAGAAGTATGGGAGGTGGGAGTGAGGGGGTAAGAAGTATGGGAGGTGGGAGTGAGGGGGTAAGAAGTATGGGAGGTGGGAGTGAGGGGGTAAGAAGTATGGGAGGTGGGAGTGAGGGGGGAAGGAGTATGGGAGGAGGGAGTAGGCTAAGAGGAAAAGAAGTAGGGAGGAGGGAGTATGGGGGAAGAAGAGGTATGGATGCGAGAGTTGGTGGGAGGGAGAGGGGGGAGAGGGAGTACTCAAACATCACCCTTCCTTCCTTCCTCTGGCTCAATATTAGCCTCCAGTAGCCAACCAAGGCAAACACTACCACAAAAATGGCCACGGATATCACGCCCAACTCACACGATTTTTACTCCATTTTCTCATAAACGTTGTCGATACCTTGAAAAATTATTATGAGTTCCATTTTTCTCAATAATGCTTTCTTTCTCTTTTACCGAGCTCATTTTTAATCAGGTTTATTTTGCTAAAAGTACCGAGTAGTCCCGTGTCCTGGCAGAGTTTTGGGGATTAAGCAGAATAATTACTGAAGCTTTACATAATTTTAATATGTTACAGAAAGGAGTATTAATTTCACAATCTGTTCGTCTCATCTAAAACCTCCCTCATGGTTCTCTATTCTATGTATCGCTATCGCAATCTTGCTCGTTTCCTTTTACTGATATTTCTGCGAGTATTGCTCCATAGAAGTTGTAGATTGAGTCTCACCTCTTCAAACCTATCCTTACAATACCCAATAAGCAATGTCCTTCCTTAAAGTACAATCTCTTTCCTATTCTAATCAACCTCGGAATAATGAATAAATTATTTACATCGGTAGCTAAAGATGTACTAACCTTCTATTCTCTTTATTCCATCGATATACAATCTTCCTAAAAATGCTCTTGCTATTTTTTTCTAAGTCAGTCTCTAATATCTGTGTACCAACATGTAGTCTTCTTCAGCATCCGAAAGGAGTCCCATTCCGCATCAAAAGTCCCTTTCTAGGTACATATGTGTCCTTCCCACGACGAAACTGAGTCCCCTTCCGAATAAAAAAATCCTTTTGTACGTCAAAACTGAATCCACCCTCAGCGTCGCAACAGTCCCTTTCCACGTCAAAACCCAGTCCCTCGTCGTAAGATATATATTATTTTTTTTCGTCACAACAATCCCTTTCCAAGCAAAAGCCAAGTCCTTGTCTACGTCAAACACAACGACAACCGTTTTCAGTCCATCAGTCACTAGATCACTCATGATGCATAAGAGGTTTGAGTGAAGTCCTCAGAGGGGACAGATTAATCTTTCCTGCTCTATTTGCCCTTTAAACAAAACTCTTTCCCCAGCTCCTCCCAAGTCTGCATTAACTCGTATGTTTCTTTCTCTCTCTCCTCCCTCTCCATGGCATCAATATCTATGTCAATATGGTGATGCATCTGCAAAAGATCAGTAACGCACATTTTCTCTAGAGTGAGTGTTGTGTAACCTATGATACTGTACCTGGATTAACGTTAGACAATACTGAATGGCACAGGACATACACCGTCGCCCAATGGTTGTGAGAGGGTAAGAGGTTAGTACATTATTGGTAGCCTAAATCTAGAGCAACTGATTCCTCCAAACTATTTTAAGCAACAGGCCACCAATACTATTGTCAATCCGGTCCTATTCCTTGGCATACTATGGAGGAATCTATAGGTTCTCTGATGAACCCAATGTATACTATCCACTTGATTCTGCGACTCCCACTGACTTCCAACAACATCCCTCAGCTCTCAAGGCTCCAGGGAACGGATGGGGGCACAGTGGTAGTTAGCCAAACAAAACTTTCCACGGCCAATTAAACAGCAATCAATTTAATCATTCCCTCGCCCTCACAACACACCTGAAGTAGGCAGGGAAATGGAGAGAAGTGAAAAGGAAGGGGAAGACGAATAGGAGAAGCAAGGCTGATGGGAGAAAAGGAGTATGAGCAAGTTTGAAAAATGAATGAAAAATTGTGGTACCTAAAGGGAAAAGATGGAAAAACCACACGAGTAAGTGCGTGTGGGGATGTATAGAAGGGAGGAAAAGAGGCAGATAATATATGGCGAGAAGATTAAAGAAGGTAAAGTGAGCGTGTAGGAGGGTAAGAGGGGATGGAAGAGGGCTTGGGTCGGGTAAAGAAGCCAGAGAGCCCCATTCCTGGCTTTGAGAACTGCTTTGTTGTGGCAAAAGTCGAGGCCACCACATCGACCGTAACGATACCAGTTTACGACCAAACCAATTTGTAATAGTAGTAGTAGTAGTAGTAGTAGTAGTAGTAGTAGTAGTAGTAGTAGTAGTAGTAGTAGTAGTAGTAGTAGTAGTAGTAGTAGTAGTAGTAGTAGTAGTAATGACAGATACAAAAACGATAACATTTTTACCCTTTAGTTTTGTATCACCAAGAAGTTAATAATTTTTATCTTGTTTAAATGGTTAATGAAGGAACAGTCATTTAGTAAAGTCAACAGCATTCGAGTGTCAGATACAGAAAGTAAAGTCCGATTATCATGTCCCAAAGAAAGTACACGGCGAATGACAGAAGTCTAGGGGATCCATGGTGATTTTGGTACATGTGGTATTGTTGCCAGGGATCAAACTACCAATGTTCTATGTTGTGTTCTGTATAGAGTTCCGCCAGCTCCACTAGAATAAAAAAAAAAAAAATCTGCTCCTATGTCAAATAAAAATAGCCCAGTAACCCACACAGTAGCCAGCAGTGTGTTCGTTTCACACACTATTTTAAACTTGTCTCGCTTCGCTTTACACCATTAAGTCAATTTGTTATAGTTTTGGTGTTTTTAAGTCTTTTAATTAACGCTGCCCTTTTTTACTTTCCCTCTGCAAATGGACTTCAAAACTAATTCAACAAGGTGTGAAATCAGGGTAGCCTACTTGGCAACTCTTCTTGTCTCTCTGTTACAACATTGTCTCTCCTTTCCTCCGCCTTTATATATTTTTTGCTATATTTTTTTAACTCTCTATCTCTCTATTTTCAATCCTTTCAGCCCCTGTAACTCTTGCATATTTATATAATTCCTTTACAATTTCTCCCTTGCCCTCATTCAATCCTATTTCCCCTTCCCCTTTCATTTTTCTTCAATCCTCTGCTCCTCCTTTATAACACTTGTTCTTCCTTCTTCTCTTTCCCTCTCCACCCAATTCTTCCCACCCTCCCTTCCTTCCTTCCACCCGATTCTCAACACCCTTTCCCTTTCCCCATTCACCCACTTCTCAACACCCCTTCCATTTCCCACCCTCCAGTCCCTTCCACCATTTCCTCTCTATTTTGCCCTCCCTTACCACTGGCCTCGTCCATCCCTCCTCCTCCTCCTCCTCCTCCCCAATCACAATATCCGCTTAAA
Organism: Petrolisthes manimaculis; assembly: GCA_034508575.1. Classification (NCBI taxonomy): domain Eukaryota; kingdom Metazoa; phylum Arthropoda; class Malacostraca; order Decapoda; family Porcellanidae; genus Petrolisthes; species Petrolisthes manimaculis. The sequence goes on from JAWZYT010006135.1 coordinate 101,197, forward strand.
AGGTCATTAACCCCAGTACCCAAAGGTGAAGGGATTGTGGCCTCTATTGCACCTGGACTGATGGACGTATGCACCCGTCCAGCCCCACACACAGGTGACCTTTAAGCTTGGTCCGTGTGGGAGTGAGCTCATGCCTTCACTCCACGCTATTGGCAACACTGTAATGGCCACTAAATGCTGCTCAGGTCAGTGGCAACGCTGGGGGGAATTGCCAATACAACTGCTTGTTTCACCCTCTTTGTACGTCTTTATGTATGTAAAACTGAATGGTCCGCAGTGTATTTTATAACTGTTGCAAGGGATCTCAGTCCTACGCATCTTTCAAAGCTGTGTAGTTTATTCGTCCATGGGTATTGAAGTGGTTAAATATTGAGAAACATGTGTGGTTAAATCATATATGAGTGTCATGTGTGTTGAAGGGGAGGTATCCCAGTGGATAAAATACTTGGGTCATACAGGAATTCCATCGTCAGAGTTTCAAATTCTCTCGGTGTTATTAATGCAGCTAGTGATGTAGGTTGTCACTTTAAGATATGGTTTAGTAATAGATCATTAGGTCGTATAACACTCTCTCTGATAGGGTGTCACAATGATAAATATCCTCTTAATCCTATATACGGTAAGAAATCGGGAAAAATATATAAAGCTTTATTAATTGCAGCCCAGACTACACAGTTGGATAAGAGCTGGACTAAGGCCAACTCTATCTATATAACATACATCTTCAGCTCCATTTATCAGAGTACTTCCTTTTCTTAGGAAACCATCACTCACTTTCCCTCTCACAATTCCATCCATCATCATCTTCCTTCCACCCACTGGTTTGTACAACACTCATCATAACTCACTAACACACTCATGCGCACACATACATACATGCACACACCCATGCAGGCATTGCATGAATTTGTGCTCGTACTCATGCACAAACACGCACATATTCGCAGAAAGAGAGAAAGAGAGAACGAGGGAGAGGGCGAGCCACCCTTCACTCATGTCAAATCAATACATCATGAGGATTTCCAAACGTCAGACTTTTGTTTATGTTATGGCCAGTGTTTTGGCCAGTGAGACACAACTTGGTGGACTACAACATCATCACAATGGGCTACACATCTACTACCGGCAGAGGCTCATATATAACCTTAGTCCTTCTGGTTCGGGATAGTAACCACCCGAATTGGATCATATTCATAATGGCCAACAAACTGAGTAACGTAATCGGGTGTGTGATATTTATATTTACTTTACAATGCCTATTATCGAGTATGCCAAATGATAAAACTAAATGATGAAACTAACCTACTGCATTGATTAACTTGGGCTAATTTTTATCCCTTCTAATCACAACCACTATAATGAAAGATGGCTTGTCGGCGTCTAGTAATTTAAAAAAGAGTTAAGTACTGCTATGTCAATCTTTTAGTGGTAGTGGATTTAAGTGGGAAGTACAGTGTTGGCAAATCTGTAGCAACTGATTCCTACAAACTATTCCAAGCAACAGGACACCATTATGTTTGTTAATCAGGTTTTGTTTCCCGGGCATAGTTGGTAGGAATCATGGCACTCCATTGTAACAACAGTGAATTACCCCCTTAATTAAAGACCCGACTAATATGTTTTCCAGCTCCATACACACATACATAGATACATGCATTAGTGCCTCAAGGGTTTAGTGGTATTGGTGTTCGAGCGTGTTGGTAGTTCTCCTCAGGGTGCCGGTGACCTCCACACGCCACCCCAACAGAGCCTCAACAGTCAACACGTGTAGACAAGTGAGCGGGTTTTCTATCATCACCTGCTTACGTCATCGAATTTTTTTGTTTTTTTGTTTTTTTGGGAGGAGATATAATAATGTTTGGTGAAGTGGTGAGGAATATTACTTGATATAGGTTACATACACATTACCACTGTCATTTCATATTATATTATATAACGAACAAGCACCTGAATACACACATACATACATTCATTTGGCCGTGAAAAATTCAACGCTGAATTGACAACTATGCCCCTGACACTATGCCAACAGCAGCAGTCCAAACTCTCTCACGGTATGGGGATATACATTTATTCATTCATTTATTTATTTATTTAGTCTTGCTTCACGAGGTTAAACTACATCACCAAACCTATTTTTTATATAGTAATGCAGTTTTGTAAATGGTAGCAAGATTTGGTTTGCATTACACATACCGAAAAAGCGAGGAGTATAGGACCTGCTTTAATTAACGGGGTAGTATCATTTTGGTACATTGGGGTGCCTTCATTTATCTTCACTATGCCAGTAAACAGAACCAGATGGACAAATAAAATGGTATCCTGTTGCTTGGAATAGTTTGGGAGGAATCGGTTGCTCCTGATTTACGAACACTATACTTACTAAACCCTTATTACCTCATAAAACTGAACTAAGGGGACTAAGTTACATTAAGGAATACACGAGTTACCCATTCATTCACTCATTCCCTTTTAGTTACTCACATTCACTCACTCATTTCTAAACTCTCACTCACTCATTTCTAAACTCTCACATTCACTCATACTTACTTGCTCGCTCACTCACACTAACTCACTAATTACCAAACTCATCCATTCACTCACACAAGCTCACTCAATGTGTTAACTATCCCATTCACTCCCTTACTCATACACTCACTCACTCACACAAGCTCACTCAATTTCTTAACTCTCCTATTCACTCCCTTACTCATACACTCTCACTACCTCACACACTCACTCACTCACTCACTCACTGCTGAAACAACTCGCAAACAACACGCGCCCACAACACCAGACGGAAGGGTAAAAAAAAAAAAAAAAAAAAAAAAAAAAAAAAAATTGTCGGCTCGTATGAACTATTTTCTTTTTTTTCTTCTTCGCCTCCTTCCCAGAAAGTTAAAATTAGGCGAGAGATTTTTCAGATAGCAGGTCATTGCAGACATGATACCCGACACATTCTTGACGGCGCCGTTGTACAGTACCTCTCAAAAGTTATGTACAGCGCCTCGTCTCACTTGTCTGGTGGTGATGGTGGGGATGTTGGTGATGATGATGATGTTGTTGTTGGTGGTGGTGGTGAGGATGTTTGATGGTGATGATGATGGTTTTGGAGGTGAGGAGGATGAAGGTAATGATGACAATGAAAACTTTTAGTATCATTCATAGTGTTGCATAATGTTATAGACTGAAAGGGCAGACACAAACAAGTCCACGAAATAATTCTAAGGGTCGTAGCCTACGTAGGCCAGTCAAGTAAGGTAGAGGTGGACTTCTATAGTTTATATCTTGAGTTATCCTGCCAGTCTTAGTTCAGGAGGGATATTTTCTTCTTGGTGAATTGGAAGGTTTCTGATTCCTCCAAAATATGCCACGAAACTGATCCTCTATTTTAGTAACCTTTCCTGGCATAGTTTGGAGTAATCAGTAGCCTTCCAATTCACCGATAAGAAAATCTCCCCTTAAGAAATAGAAGAGATAATTACAGACATTTCACTGTAATGTATATCTTCCTTGGTTCTTACACAACCGATTATAACAATGACATTTTAATCATCATCATCATCATCATACGAGTAGGTGTCTGGGTGTGATTGGAAGAGTGGAGGAAGGTGGAAGAGTGGAGGAAGGTGGAGGAGTGGAGGAAGGTGGAAGAGTAGGAGTAATGGGAGTGGGGTGTCGAAAGAGGAAAGGAAGGAGAATTTTAGAGAGTGATGGAAGAATGGAGGTAAGAAGGAAGGAAGGAAGGAAGGAAGGAAGGTGAAGGTGAAGGTGCAGGAACAGAACATTGTATGTATGAGAAGAGTGAATGTCAGAGGGTGGGTGGGAGTGACTTAAAGTAGGAAGGAGTGTCGTTGGGAGTGTGGAGAAGGGGTACGACGGGAGTGAGTGTTGGGAGGTGCATACATGGGTGGGAGAGACTTAAAGGGGGAGTGAAGGAAGGAAGGAAGGAAGGAAGGAAGGAAGGAAGGAAGGAAGGAAGGAAGGAAGGAAGGAAGGAAGGAAGGAAGGAAGGAAGGAAGGAAGGAAGGTGGGTTAGTGAGTTAGTTAGTGGAGGTAAGTAGCAGGGGGAAGGTTGGTCGAAGTGGTGTAGCTACAAGAACAGAGAGTAGTGGTGGTGTTAGTGGTGGTGGTGTTAGTGGTAGTAGTAATGGTAGGTGTTAGTGATGGTGACAGTGGAGTAGGAAAAGGAGGACGAGGAGAAGGTGGTGGTGGAGGATGAAAATGAGTAAGATAAGGGGGAAGTGGTGGTTGTGGTAATAGTGGAGGAAGAAGAGGAAGAAGAGGAAGAGGAGGAAGAAGAGGAAGAAGAGGAAGAGGTCGGGGTGGTAATCGGGGTGGGGGGTGGTGGTAGTGGTGTTAGTGGAGGCGTTGTGGTAATAGTGGAGGAAAAAGAGGAAGAGGAGGAAGAGGAAGAGGAGGAAGAGGAAGAAGAGGAAGAGGAGGAAGAGTTCGGGGTGGTAGTCGGGGTGGAGGGGGGTAGTGGTGTTAGTGGAGGCGGAGATTAATGTGGAGGCCACGTCACAGTGACACCACCGCTCCAGGGATAATCAACTCACGCCCCCAACCCCTGCAAAAACAAGGCAAAGGGGGAGCAGGGAGGGAGGGAGGGAAGGAAGAAGAGAAGGGGAGAAAGTCAGCCTAGGGAGTGTGACGAAAGCTGATTTTGTGTTTGTGTGTGTGTGAGAGAGAAAGGGAATTTTTTTATTTAGATAGGGTTAATACGAGAGAGAGAGAGAGAGAGAGAGAGAGAGAGAGAAAGAAAGAAAGAAAGAAAGAAAGAAAGAAAGAAAGAAAGAAAGAAAGAAAGAAAGAAAGAAAGAAAGAAAGAAAGAAAGAAAGAGAGAAAGAAAGAGAAGAGAGAGAGAGAGAGAGAGAGAGAGAGAGAGAGAGAGAGAGAGAGAGAGTGAATCAATACAACAAACAATGAGTAAAAGTGGTGGTGGGATGGATAACACAAAGGGGAATTTTTTTTTGAGTCATGAGGATATGGGTTGAGTCTGTAAGAGTACGAAGTGGAAAGAAGATACTGAATGAAAGGCATAACACCAACGAAGAGGAGGAGGAGGAGGAGGAGGAGGAGGAGGAGGAGGAGGAGGAGGAGGAGGAGGAGGAGGAGGAGGAGGAGGGTGAGGAGGAGGAGGAGGAGGAGGAGGAGGGTGAGGAGGAGGAGGAGGAGGAGGAGGAGGAGGAGGAGGGTGAGGAGGAGGAGGAGGAGGAGGAGGAGGAGGAGGAGGAGGAGGATGAGGGTGAGAAAAGGAAAATATAAATAGGATAGAACCGAGGACGGGAGAAAGGGGATGTAAAGGGTAAGAAAGAGAGGTCTATAATCCATGAATGAATAAAAGATAATAACACTACAAAGGACTGAGCAAGAATACAAGCCTTTAGGGAAGGGTAAAGTGAAGAGGAAGGACTCCATAAGAACAACATGGGGCTGCTCGGCCAGACAGTTTGAGGAACTTCAACAACATAAGAACAACATATTTTCCTCCGTCCTCTGGGCAAACAAAAAGAATTTAGGTTTCATCGGTCCTCTAATTTGTATTAAGGGGGAAGTTTTGTGTTGGTAAATCTGGAGCAACCGAATCCTCCAAACTATTTCAAGCAACAGAACAGTTATTATTATTGCTCTTCTGGTCCTGTTTCCTAGTATACTTTCGAGGAATCATGGCACTCCAATTTTCCAAAAAAAAAAAAAGAATTATCACCTTAAGGGGTTTTAGAGGAGGACATCAGTCGTACGAACGAAGCAAATCTGGCCCGAGAATAGAGAATGAAGGCCGGGTACCGGTAATGGAGAAAACAGGTGTTCGTGTGATGGAAACCTAAGTGCCGGTTTAGCCTGGGTAAGACGGCTGGACGCTAGTGAAGAGACGAGAGGGGAAAGTATAAGAGAAGGAAATAGAATGCAAGAGAGGAAGGAAAAGAAAAAGAAAAAGCGAGGAGAAAAGGAGGAAAAGAGGGGAGTGTAATTGGAAAGAAATGGAAGCAAGAGAGAGAACGAGAGAGCAGAATAGAGATGGATAGAAAAGGAGAGAGAACGGAAAACTATATAGGAGAGAAAGGAAGTAGTGTAAGAGCGACAGAAGGTATGGTGTGTAAGGGAGAGGGGCTTGTTTGATAGTGGAGGCGTACACACGAGTACAAAACGAACGAAAACAAGTATGATGTAAGACGTAGGGTGAGAAAAGAGAGCCGGGTGGATAGCCTAGAATGAAAGTGGAGACGACAACCGTGTGTGTGTGTGTGTGTGTGTGTGTGTGTGTGTGTGTGTGTGTGTGTGTGTGTGTGTGTGTGTGTGTGTGTGTGTGTGTGTGTGTGTGTGTGTGTGTGTGTGTGTGTGTGTGTGTGTGTGTGTGTGTGTGTGTGTGTGTGTGTGTGTGTATAGCGAGTGGTGTAAACAGGACAAGTAAGTGGTGTGTGGGTAGTGATCGGCACAGCTTCTGACCTACATCAAAGGTCAAGTGCCCCACATTACATACCGGTACACAACCACGCTCACACCTAATACGTAAGATGCACATACAGTCATACACATTAAATACAAAAGAGGAAGCATACAAACAAATCACAGGGATGCATACGTGGATAAATACCTGTATACAATTTAATATAGCCTACCGGTATGTATAAAATTACGATGTTATTACACTGTACAGTTTTGCTTCATCCCGTTACGCAACCCGCCTACACTCTCCATGACTCCTTGTCCTTTACACCAGGGACTGTTATTAATGTGATTCACAGCTCTAGTTCAGGGTTTATGACTGACGACGCTGGGAATTAAACCTAACTAAACACACACACATACATACATATATATATATATACACACACACACACACACACACACGATAGCCATAACTGAAGGTGATAAAAAGAATACTTAGGTTATGCGATGGCTGTACGGTACACAAAATGAATTAACTATCAAACCATTCCCACACCTCTGACAACTCAAGAGTGGAAAACAATATGGACCACATTTACGTTATCGTCGAGCACAACTCTCGCCAGTTTTATTTATCTATCCACTTCATTTTTTTTTTTTGTTTCGTGTGTACAAGACTTTGGTTTCTAGCTTACACTGTATACTCGCTTCAAGAAAAATGGAATAGCCCTTGACTTTGGATTATTTCCTATTTTCCTTTGGGAGGGTCGATTTTTTAAACTCGGAGCTTACTGCATTAAAAATGGGATCAGAGAGAGAGAGAGAGAGAGAGAGAGAGAGAGAGAGAGAGAGAGAGAGAGAGAGAGAGAGAGAGAGAGAGAGAGAGAGAGAGAGAGAGCTTGGAGGCATATATACTATCCACTACCCAAGCCATTCTACAAGTGATCGCTTTATCTTTACAGCATATATGCGAAACCCTCAAACAACTTTGCGGCAGGAAGGTGGAAACTAATTATGAAACAAAACTCACACACATAATGAAAATCTATATATACAAATACACGTACAGTCGGCCTCAGAAATTCGTATACACCACTGTAACATCAAGGATTCTTAACAACTTGAAAATTTAAGTACATTAATTTCCTAATACCAAACTTTTCTAGTAATGTTATTTGGTTCATACTTGAATCAGTCAGCAGAACAATGCCTATAGTTTGTGTAGAATACAGACCCCTTTAAACCAATGATCTGTGTACGAATTCCTGAGGCCGACTGTACCTATGCACGTAAATAACCAATCCATCACCAAGATACACCAAAATACACACATCCGCATCAACAACACAAAATCACGCAATCAGTGACGTGCTGGAGTATAGTGGAAGGAAACCATGGAGGGCAAACTGAAGGCTGGTGCTCTCTCCTAAAACACTGCCTTTCTATTTTAGGCTTATATTTGAGTTTAGATGAGTTGGAAACCTTCGAATCGTCAACAAGATCATAGCTCCTAACCTCCAGTATTCTGTACAAACTGTTGGCTTCTCTTATGTCTATTCAATCATATAACTGTAGCCATCGTAGCCTACACGAGGTTAAAAAAAAAGAAGGCATGGTGGAGGATGAATAATATTTGAGATACTTTTTCTACAAACAAATGTTTATCTCACTCTTTTTCTCTCTCCCTCTCTCTCTCTCTCTCTCTCTCACACACACACACACACACACACACACACACACACACACACACACACACACAATCACAAACACAATCACAAACACACACACACAAACACACACACACACACACAAACACACACACACAAACACACACACACACACAACCACACACACACAACCACACACACACAACCACACACACACAACCACACACACACAACCACACACACACACACACACACAAACAGACACACACACACATGCCCCAACAAACAGCATTTCAAGTCACCCACACAAACACCTACACACAAAACCCCGACAGATAATTACTGCTCGGCACAAGCTGTATTAAACACAACCATGTCAGCAAGTGCCGTGACACAATACCGACGACACCTACACACGCACCAACACCCACGCGTCTCGTAAAGGCTACATGTACAGACAGTCAAGTGCACTAGCCTAGTCTTGTAACACCTCCGAATGAAACCAACAGCATGGAATAAATTAACGCGACTAAAGCTATTTGTTGTTGTTGTACTTTTGGTTTCCCTGGATTCCTTCAATTGGTTCCGGTTTCTTCAACTGATGTACAGGACTTTTTTTTTTTGCTCGTGACTAGCCTATACAAAGCCACACTGACAACACATCGACTAAATCACAACACAATGCATTACAGACAACACTCACGCCCAGGTATTTTACAGTCTAAAAACAACTCACCCACACGTCCTACAATATACAAAAGTCACACACACGTACGAGCCTCCCACACACACACACACACACACACGCCACATTCATACAACACAATATTCACCAAAGCATATCAACACAATGCAAGCAAGGAAGCAAGCAAGCAACACACACAATCACACACACACACAACACAAAAAACACACAACACTCAACACACACACACAACACACGCACACGCACACACACACACACACACACACACACACGCACACACACGCACACACACACACGCACACACACACACACAAAAGAGGTAGCTTCCCCTCCCCAACCACCAGCACCTGTACGTCACCCCGTAACTATCAACCACACGCAGCCATCAAACATCAGAAAAGGATGGATGGAGGGAGAGGGAAACAGAAGAAAGAGGGAACTGGGGACGTGGAGTTCTATATATAAATTGGGAGTGAAGGTAGGTGCACTTTGGGAGAGAAAATAGGAGATGAGGAGATGAATAGAGAAAGGTAGGGAAGCTGGGGAGAGAAAGGTAGGGAAGCTGGGGAGAGAAAGGTAGGGAAGCTGGGGAGAGAATGTAGGGAAGTTGGGGTTAGGGTAAAAAGTGAGTGATGTTGGGATGGGGAATGAAGTAGGAGGAAGGAAGGGGTGATGTATGATGGGTAGATGGGGTGAACTTATGAAGGGAAGGAAAAAAGGTAGAAATGTAAATATTGAGGAAAAGTATAGGCGAATTGAGGCAGAGGTTACTAAGGGTGGGAGAGAAGGAAAGGGGGAATAAGTATAGGAGAGAAAGAACGGGAGATGAGCGAAGAGGGAAGGAAGATGGAAGAGAGACTGAGGGGAAGAGAGCAAGACAAGTATAAAAATAGAGTGACAGCGAGGTAAAGAGATTGATAAATAGACTGATAGAATAATAGATAGACCGATCGATACAGAATGAGGGGGAGAAGAGATAGGGTGTGGGGGGGGGGGAGAAGAGAATGAGCGAGTAGGGAAAATAAGAATAAGAAGAACGTGGAGTGGGAAGAGAGAATGACGAAGACAGAAGAGAGATAAAGAGAGGGAGAGGGAAGAGATGAAGAGAGGGAGCGAAAAGAGAGAAAGAGAGGGAGGGGAAAGAAATTAAGAGAGAGGGAGGGGGAGGAGATAAACTGAGAGAGGGAAGAAGAGAAAGAGAGGGAAAGAAGACAGAGAGAGACGGAAGTTAGACAGCTAGGAAGGAAGGGAAAAGAGAGAAAGAGGAAGGAATGGAGGGAGGAAGGAAGGAATGGAGGGAGGAAGGGAGGAAAGGAGGAAGGAATGGAGGGAGGAAGGGAGGAAGGGATGAAGGGAAGGAGGAATGGAGGAAGGGAAGGAGGAATGGAGGAAGGAAGGGAGGAAGGAGTGAGAGAAAATCATGGAGAGCAGCGGGTTAAGAGTTATGGAGAGGCTCAGTAAATTTGGCGTGTGTTGTGTTAAACTGGAGGTGGTGGTGGTGGTGGTGGGAGGAGAGGGGTGAGGAGGAGGAGGAGGAGGAGCCTGATAACGATGATAGGTCCTGATCGTTGTGATTACACCATAACTACCCTGGGCTGAGTGATGGGAGACTGAGGAAAGGAAGGAATTGGAGTGGGTGGTTGGGTGGTTGGGTGGGTGGGTGGTAATACGAGGCGATAGGATGAAATGAAAAGGTTTTAATACAAATGGAGGATGGTGAGGGGAAGGGAATGGATGAGAAAGAGGCAATGATATGGATGAGAAAGTGACAAGGGAAGGGATGGGAAAGAGGGAAAGGGATAGATGAGAAAGAGGGAATGGTATGGATGAGAAAGTGACAAGAAAAGTATGGATGAGAAAGTGATAAGGGAAGTGATGGAAAAGTGACAAGGGAAGGGATGGGAAAATGACAAGGGAAGGGATGGGAAAGTGATAAGGAAAGGGATGGGAAAGTGACAAGGGAAGGGATGGGAAAATGATAAGGAAAGGGATGGGAAAGTGATAAGGAAAGGGATGGAAAAAATGGAAGGGATGGATGAGAAAAAGGGAATTGTATGGATGGGAAAGTGACAAGTAAAGAGTTCGGAAAGTAACAAGGAAAGATATGGGAAAGTAACAAGGAAAGATATGGGAAAGTAACAAGGAAAGAGATGGGAAAGTAACAAGGAAAGAGATGGGAAAATGACTAGGGAAGGGATGGGAAAGTGACAAAATAAAAAGGGGTGGGGAAGTGAGAATGGGATGGATGGAAAAGTAACAAGGAAAGGGATATGGGACAATGACAAGAGAATGGATAGAAAAAAGAGAATGGAATATATGGAAAAGATAGAATAGAGAGAAGGGATGGGATGAAATAGGCTAACAGAGTTTCCTCAATCTTCCTAAACATTCAGAGACTAGGGTATATATATACAAAATTACAATTGATATCGGTAAACACTACACATTTACTAGAATAACCATGTAAGAATTAAACTGTATATTATAGGGAAGAGGCAATACATATATATAGAGAGAGAGATCAATGGGGGCTAAAAGATAAATAGAATAGAGCTCTGTACGATTCCAGGCGATGACTATTGGAAAGGCGCCACTGGCTTAAAGGAAGAGAGGGGGTCATTGGAGGGAAGATAGGGAGGAGGAATGATAGGGAGGAGAGAGGGGAGAGGAAGGGGGAAGGACTGTGAGTGAGGGAGAGAGAGGATGGAGGACGGAGTGTGAGTGAGGGAGGGGAGAGAAAGGGGGAAGGAGTATGAGTGAGGGAAGTATGGAGGGGAAAAAGATAGGAGAGGAGGGAAGGAGGTGGTTCAGGATTGGAGGAGGGGAGGTAAAATAGGATTAGAGGAGGGAAAGTAGGAGAGAAGGGAAGGAGTGAGGGGAAGGAGTGAGGGGATTGGAGGGGAGGGGATTGGAGAGAGGAGAGGGGATTGGAGAGAGGAAAGGAGGTGGGAGTGGGGAGTGATAAAGAAGGTAAGTGGGTCAAGACTGTCCAAGGGAGCGGGTGTAGGCTCTGTGAGGAAACCAGGACACACACACACACACACACACACACACACACACACACACACACACACACACACACACACACACACACACACACACACACACACACACACACACACACACACACACACGCAAAATCGACTTGTCTCCTCATTTCCCAGGGTAAAAATTCCGAACCCTGTGTTCCTACGGTGGCTGCAAGCAAAATCTTTAATGAAATCTTGAGCATTTATGAGCTGTGTGAGTTTGCACTGGCCTATCTCCAGAAATTACCCCTACCAACGCAAAAGGCTACACATTTTCACATTCATTTTAGACGAAGGCATCCCGAATTTATGAGTGGTTCTATTTTCCAGGGCATTCAAAATTATTCCTTTATTTACCAACAATAATATGGGTGGGACCAAACATTAACTTCTCAATTATTCAAATAAGGACTACTATATTTTTCTCTGACAATGGCTTACCGATACTCCTTAGATAACACAAGCATTTTCGGTCCTTGGGGCGGGGCGTGTTTGTTTCCTGCCAGGGACGGACAGACACAATCGGGTTTTGTCCCCAGATATTTTAATTTGCCAATAAACACATAATCATGAGCGTGGCGTGGTGTGTATATTTTATAGCTAGCTCGTTCTATTGAGGGGTCTCGGGCACCAAATTGACCGTCTATGGAAGCCCCACCAATGAACAATTATTTTGCTGGACACCTATTGAGAACCCTATTATTATCCATATAAAGATTCATTGTAATTTGTTTATACATTTGTAGGGTTTTGTGACCTATGTTATTCAGTTGGTATATTATATACTTGTTTTAAAGTAAGATTATTAAATGGGTCACAGGAAACCCCAGTAGTTCATGCCCTAACATGTAAATAGAAGGAAGTTCAAGCATTAACATGGAAACAGACATTGTCCCAGTAAAAATTGCAGGACAAAAAAATAATAATAACGGCTTGTGTAATTTGCAAAAGTTATTCAGAATTTACTAAACGGGATAATTATATTCAGCACATTAATCTGTAACACAATAATAGCTGGAAACATAACAGATAATCACATAACAAGTTCGTGTTTCCAGATAATTATAGGCTACACAAATACCCTCTGAGGTCTTGCATGGAATAATCCCTACAACAATTTTTCCCCATACTCATTAACCACTGAGCATATTTAACACCCACTCCAGAAGCCAGCCACGTCCGATCCCACTCCTATAAATACCTCCCTCCCTCCCTCCCTCCCACGCACCACCCCCTCCTCCTCCTCTTCCCCCCTCCTAACCCCCGACGTCTGGAAGCTATTGGCAATAACCACAATGTAACTAATGTTTACGGGTGCAATTTAAGTCTGGCAACTCCCGCCCTGAGACTGTTGAAATTACGGGGGGTTGGGGGGTGGTGGGTGGAGGGGGTAAGAGGGAAGTCAATGAGTGTGGTTAGGGGTGGTGGAGTAGGGGGGGGGGGAGGGGGCAGTCCTTCTCTTCCTCTTCCTGCTCTTGATCTTATTTCTACTCATTCTAATTATCTTCCTACTCTTATTCTCATTTGTTTTTCTTTTCCTTTCCCCCCCATCCTTCTTCTTCAGTATATTACTTCTTTGGGTGTTTGTTCCCTCTACTTCTTCCTAATACTCATTCTCCTCCTCCTCTTTCTCCTACTTTTGGTAATCATTCCTCTGTTTCTTCTTTATTCTGCTTCTCCCTCTCTACCTCTTCCTACTGCTGCTACACCTACTGATCAATCTTAGTATACTGCATATTATCTTACAAACAGGTAAATAGTGAGAATAATACCATTAAATATAAATATATATATACAGTATAGCGAATATGTACCGTACCATTCTTATCAAGTTGATACTATCTACAATAACAACATCTACTAGCCTACACCTACTACCACTATGGCTGCACAAAACAATTTCACAAAGCGGCGATCTTCTACAATTTATGAAGATTGGAATCTCCTGCAAACGTGTATTTTATGTGTGATCCTCCGTAAAGTTTATACAGAAGCCGGCGCATATTCGCCATGTAAAACAATGCCAGCAGTAAAATTGTTTGTGCGTGCCAGCCAAGACTCTCGCCCACCGCTGGACATAGTTAGCAAGGACTTACAGGTCATAATTAGCTTCATACCTCCTCCTCCTCCTCTTCCTCGTTTACTCGCACCGCTCACTCTCACTCACCTGTAATTAAAATATTTACCTCGTTAGAACAGCACAGGGAAACATACATATATAAACAACATATTTGCATGGTTGATTCATTTTGATATCTAGTGTAGCATATAATATTCATAATAAATATTCTATAAATATTTAGTAAACCTCCAAGATATATCACCTTCAAAACTCTCTCCTCCTTCACCTTCATCCACTTTTACCAACTCTCCCCTCCTTTATCCACGCTCCCCCACCTCCACCTACATCCACTTTCACCCATTCTCCCCTCCTACATCCATTTTCACCCATTCTCCCCTCCTACATCTACTTTCACCCACTCTCACCTTCATTCACTCTCCCTTCCTTCATCCACTCTCCCCCACCTTCACCCACTCTCCCCCACTTTCATCAACTCTCCCTTCCTTCACCCACTTTCCCTTCCTTCATCCACCCTCCCCCACCTTCACCTTCACCCACTCTCCCTTCCTTCATCCACCCTCCCCCACCTCCACCCACTCTCCCCCACCTTCACCTTCAACCACTCTCACCCACCTTCACCCACTCTCCCCCACCTCCACCCACCTTCACCCACTCCCCCTTCCTTCATCTTCACCCACTCTTCCCCACCTTCACCTCCACCCACTCTCACCCACCTTCACCCACTCTCCCCCACCTTCACCTTCAGCCACTCTCTCCATATACTCCTTCTACCCATCATTCTGGCCACCACCCTCGCCTTCTCATCTTTCCCCTCACCTACCGAGATTAAATTTTGCTCCGCTGACGTCCTGGTTGTGAAAAACTCTATTAATCACAACTAATTGTATAATAAACGCGAGGGAGAGGTTTGCAGAGTGAGTTTATTTTTACAGTTTTGTTTACACTATATTAAACCTCATTTACTAACTTTCTCACCCACTCTATCAACCAATAAATATAATAATTAACGTATTTATTTAATGCAACAAGATTAGGATGGGGTTCATAAGCGAAGGAAATATACAGTATATATTATAGAGGGAATAGAAGGAGGAATATAAAAGAGCAGAAGTGGAAGGGAGGGTGAAGGGTGAGAGGAGAGATGGTGAAGGGTGAGGGGGAAAGGGGGTATCGACCAGCAGCCATCCCCCCCCCACTTCCCCCACTCTTTATCTCTCCTCCATTTCCCCTTCACTCTCCTCTCCGTCCTCGCCATCCTCTCTCTCTCTCTCTCTCTCTCTCTCTCTCTCTCTCTCTCTCTCTCTCTCTCTCTCTCTCTCTCTCCCCTTTCATCTCAATCCAAACACACACACGCACACACTGACCTACCTCACCATCCATCCCCCTGACCACTTCACCTCTTGTACAGCACACATGCCTGATGACCTAACCTAACCTGACCTCACCTCACCTCACCTCACCTGACCCACCCGACACACGTTAATCAAGCGGGCTAAAGTTAATCTGACCTCGACTAACTCAATATAACCTTGACATGATATAACCCGGTCTATAATCAGTGGGAGTGATTCCGTCTGTGTGTCTGCCTGTCTGTCTGTGTTTGTGTGTGTGTGTCTGCCTGCCTGTCTGTCTGTGTGTGTGTGTTTGTTTGTAGAGAATGTCCTGACGGCAATGGTTAGTTTACTCACTAACTCGCTTTATTTATCTTTCTTTCTCGTTGTATATTGTCTTTATTTATTTTTTTATTTTCACTCCTCTCTAGTTGTCTCAAATAAGCTTGTTCACTCCCTCTAAATTTTATGTCCTTTTCCGTAGCTAAATTTTTTCTCTCTCTCACCGCTATTTCACTTTTGTTTTCCTTTTTGTTGTGCCTCTTTTATCTTTCCTGACTTTTTTCCTCTTCTTCACTGCCAACTTGGACATCAACCAATCCATTCTGTTCCTTCTCCTTCCATCCTTCCTTTCATTCTCGTCTTCCTTCCCCCTCCCTAATTTCCTTCATTGGACTCGAGCCATTTCACCCTTTCCGTTCTCCTTCTAACCCACTCTTCCTTCCGTCCATCAAATTCCTACTCAACACACATTGGTTTTCCCCTGTAGCCAACCTCCTTCCTCCATCCTCCCCTCACTGGTTTTCCCTCTGTCTCTCCCTCAGTACTATACACCTCCTCTCTCCCTCCCTCCCTTCTTTCCTCTCTCCCTCCCTCCCTCCCTTCTTTCCTATCTTCTTTTCTCTCTCTCTCCCTCCCTTCTTTCCTCTCTCTTCCTCCCTCCCTTCTTCCCTTTCTCTCTCTCTTCCTCCCTCCCTTCTTGCTTAATTGTGTTCGCTTTTGTCCCTACTCAACCATTCCTATAACTCAACCCTTCCTTTGTATTTCCTCATCCTATTCTCCCTTATTCCTAAAAAATTCCTCACTTACATCGTCAACTTCCTCCAAATCACTACTCCTTCGTCCTCTTGTTCAATAAAATTCTCAGCTTTCATAGGTTTTATCTGTTTTATTCACCCAACCCATCTCCCCATATATACATTTTACTTCCCTCCATCCCTTTCCTCTAGAACTTCGGTATCAAGGGGGTAATATACTTTTGGTACATTGGTGCGCCTTGAGTCCTGCAAACTATGCCACGAACCAAACCAGAATAACAAATATTAATGGTTGCCTGTTACTTGGAATAGTCTAGAGGAATCAGCTGCTCAAGATTTACCAACAGTGCATGTACTCTCTCAAGGGACCCTGTGATCATGTATGAGATCTGGTGGCTTCTGATTCCTCCTAATATGCCACGAAACAAGCTCTTTTAATGTACCGTAGGTGTTTCGTAGCAATGTTTGAAGGACTCGCTAACTTCCAATTTTCTGACTACATCATGGGGGTCCTTAACTAGAACGTTTAGAGACGATCAACCTCAGTCAACGACAATCTAAAGTCAGAGGCCCCCAATTTTTAGCCTCCAATACCTTCACCCAGAATAATTATTATATTAAAATATCCTGTATCCCGGAACTCTCCCCAAAACTAATCACTTGTTGCCGGTCACGATGCAGAACTTTGGTAAAAAAATATCGTAAAACTGAGCGCATAACTTTTTGCGTACTCTCGCTAACAGTCAGACAAACAAACCAAATCACAGATATTACGTCCTATAATTGGAGATAATAATCCCTCCCACCATCCCTCTTCCCCTTCCCCTCCACCCCTCTTACTCATCAACCTCTCCCTCCATTCCTACCGTGGCGTTTACCACTCCACTCCCTTCCCTTCCCCATCCTATACCCTGTCCTCCCCTCCTCAGTTAATGAAGCAGCCGGTGACGTCACTAAAGCTAAGTCTATGTTTGGTCTCACTGTGACCTTCACCACCAACAGTCCTTCACTGATTCACTTACAGTCACCACTAGGCCTACTTTCTCTCTCTCTCTTCTCTCTCTCTCAACAAAGTTTAGCACCAGAGGACATTATTAAATCATTTCCTGGGCTGAATACTAACTTGCGTGGATCCTGATTTTCTTACATCATGGCAGAACTCTTGTGTTTTAGAATGAGCAAACTAGTTACAGGACACTATTATGGTCCAACCAATTTAGTGAATCTGCAGTTTTGGACTATCGGTGTCAGGGGATGAATTTTACCTTCCAATCTTAATAAGGCCCATAATAAGACTTTGGGTTGGGTAGATTAGGGTTATTAGATTATTTTTTTCTTTTCTTTTTTTATTAAGGGATAATAAGAGTGGCGTTTAGGTTCCATCCTGTGTGTTTTGTCTGTAGTGGTGGCGTCTGGTAACTGAGACGCTGGGACTTGGGATGTGTACATGTAGGAAGATTGAAAAAATAACTTTGATGAGACACTGAGTTGATGATCCAATAGGTGGTATAATTATAGAGTGTGTGGTTATTTTTTCCAACCAACTGTGTACGATCTCATACATTGTTTCAACCCTTCTCACCCAACACACATTTCTATTACACTTATTCACATTTCCACCTTTCGGGAATCACTTCCTTGATGGGTTTTTTCTCCTCTTCACTTTCCACTTCTCTACATTTCCACCTCTGGACAATCATTCCCTCCTTTACTTCCTCCTCTTTCCTTCTCCTCCCACTTATTCACATTACAACTCGTTAACAATCACTCATTCCCCTAATTACTTCCCCTTCTTAACTTCCATGAACTTCTGCACCTCGAAACAATCACTACCGTCATCTCTCCTCCCCTCTCCCACACCACCCACCACCACCACCACCACTCACCCTTCCACTTCTCCTCTATTCACCCTGTTTCTGGACTTCTCTTACCCCCCCCCCCCTTCTGCCCCCTGCTCTTGATCCTGCTCTCTGTATATGACCAGCCCAGACCCTCATTATCCTAGGTCATTTTTTATTACGTTAGGATGGCTATCCTTTGTTCCTTATAGTGGATGAAGGGGCAGATGAGTGAAGCACATAAACCTCCCTTATTCTTATCTCTCTCCATCTCTCTCTCCATTCTCTATCTCTCTTTCTCTCTATCTTTAGGAACGCTAATTTTCATAACGACATTAATACACAATGGGATTTTTTCACTAAAGCGTACACAAAAGCGGTGAAGGATAGCATACAGTTAAAACTCCGACGTTCAGTACAAAACTTAAAGCCCAAGTGGTGGAGTAAATAAATAGCCGACTGTTTACGCACCAAGAAGAACGCATATAATAGATTAAAAATATCAAACGATAATGATGATCGGCGGGCCAAGTTTACAGACTTACGATGAGAAGCCAAAAAGTTAATCAGAGTAAATAAACCATTGAAAAACACGTTGCCAACCAAAGTAAGACAAACCCGATAGAGTTCT
The DNA here is from genome assembly GCA_034508575.1 of Petrolisthes manimaculis. Lineage (NCBI taxonomy): Eukaryota > Metazoa > Arthropoda > Malacostraca > Decapoda > Porcellanidae > Petrolisthes > Petrolisthes manimaculis. The sequence continues at coordinate 119,913 of JAWZYT010006135.1, forward strand.
ACAGTTATATTTGGCATAAGAAAGTACTCACTTCAACTATCAGACCTGACGAGACTTTACCACTTTAACACAGATGAAGAGTGAATGAGTAGTATCCGTAACACATTCCTTGCATCGGTCTTTACTACAGAATACCCGAATGATATACCAACAGAAACAACAGACAAAAACTGAAACATCGAGATATTAAGTAAAATCAGTATAACAGAAAGTGACAAAATAAAATGTATTGACAAATTTAATGTAAATAAGTCACCTGGGCCAGATACGATCTCCCCTCGTGTATCAAAGGAAGCAAAAGGCAAAATAGTTAAATCCCTGACTCTGTTCTTAAATAATGACGAAGGGAAGCTCGCTAACGTAACACCAAAATTAATACAAAGTTACAAACCACTTAGATGAAAACAACTTACTCAGAGACACTCAACACTGTTTTCGTAATAAAAGTTCTTGCCTAACGAACCAATTAGACATCTTAAATGACAGTTTCAATGAATACGATAAGAGTAAGACAGTAGACACAATTTATCTAGATTTCCATAAGGCCTTTGATAAAGTCCCCCATAAACATTTAATAACTAAATCTAAATTACTCGGAATCCAATTAAGGTGATAAGTAAGAGGGATAGATAACTGGCTAAGCAACGAAAACAACGCATTGTAATAATGGAAACTCATCTAGTTGGACTGGTGATACGAGCGGGGTGCCACAGGATCAGTTTTAGGGCTATTTCTATCCTATTTTATATAATCGAAATTTGAAGATGACACTAAAATTGCAAATACAGTACTCACTAATGCACAGACTACAGAATTGCATAATAATCTCGATAAACTGTCAAAAATGGGCAAAAACTTGGCAAATGTCCTTTAACCCTAGAATGGTAACCCTCTATTTCAGAAGCGTGAAAGGTAACCCTGGGAGAATTTCTCCCGATAATTAAATAATGAAATAAAATACTTATGCTGAGAAATATTTTATTTAGAAAACATACAAAGAAAATACATCTTGTACTCTTTTATTGAGCATAATATAAATGAGATCATCCTTTAAATTATACATTTTTTTTTAATTACAAAAAAAATTGAAATGAGATTTTTTTTGGTGAAACTTATAATTAATTTGACAAACAAAAATTATTCTGGCCAGATTGTTTTTTTTCTGGTGTATTAATGTTCTTGGGTCATGGGACTATGCCCTGGCTGAGTCCCATCCCCCCTAGCTAGTCTACAATCTGTAAAGAAGTCAGACAAAAAGGGTTACATTTTCAGTATGTAAAAAAAAAAAAAAAAAATGTTATTTATTTTTTCAACACTTGCAGTATGGCAAATTATGCTTTAAATTACTCAAAATACATCAATGAAACACGTACAGTAATATACATACACACACCTGTTAGATACAGTCACCACAGACAGGATACAGATGGCGAGGACACATGGGCTTGACGCATTTGTTGCATCTGTGACGCGTCTTCTTATCCGATTTTACCGGGCACTCACAACAGCGCACCATTGCACTCCTGCTGTCTGAGAAAGATGTCCCTGGTGATCCTGCAGCACTGCCTGGTGAGGGTATGTTGCCGACAGTGGTGATCAAAAACTGCAGAGATCGGGGCAAGGGTAAAAAGCAGCCGTGACGTGGGCCATGGAGTGATTAGTGCCTTCCCGACCTGGAGCATGAACTTCTTACGTGACATGATTTGTCTGTTGCCCACTCTTTCCATATTCTCCTTGTATATAATGTAAGAGTTCACATTGCAGCATTCAGCATGCCATAAAAGATACAGAGTGGCCAACGTCTTGTCTTGCGTGAACAGGAACTCACAGAACACATCTGATCAAATGTATCAACACCTCCTTTCGTTGAATTATAGAATTCAATAATCTCCGGATTTCCCCAAGTAAGGGATGCCACCAACTAAGTACTTGGACTTGCTATCATTGATGAGAACGAGCTTCATGCCATACGTGGCCGGCTTGTTGGGAATATACATACGGAAGGGGCAGCGGCCTCTGAATCCCAGTAGCTGTTCGTCAACTGTGAAGTTTTCATGGGATACATACAGTTTGCCAAATTCTCAAAAAAATGTCCCATATCTCCCTCAAGGCCGCAAACTTGTCAACCTCTCGCCGAGCCTGTCGTGTTTCTGGGTCGTCGTATCTTAGACACCGAATAAGGAACCTGAACGAGCCTCGGACATGGCCACATGGCTTATTCTTAAAAATTAACTCAATTTATTCAATAAATCTTGCCTGAAAAGAAAAAAATATAATAGTAAGGGTTTACAAAATAATACAATTATAGTAACAATGGGAGAATTCACCCAGGCTGTACAACATACGGCAACAGTAAGTCTGGGAGAAATCCTCCCTAAATGCATTCTAGGGAAAAAACCCAGTGAGAGAGCCGGATAGCACACCCTTTCCCAACCAAGTCAGACAAGGCAGTGAAGGTACTGAACCTGCCAAGCCATTCCCACCATGCCTCGTGGGTGAATTACATCATTACCAAATTCGCTCGGGAGAAATCACCCCAGGTTACCATTCTAGGGTTAATACAGATACATGTAAAGTGCTCCACATCGGATATTGTAACATATCAGCAAACTACTCGTTGAATGGTACTCAAGTCAAAAGCGTTGACTGAGAGACACACTTAGGGGTAACAGTATTAAGTAACCTAAGGCCTAGTCAGCGGTGTATGGATGTAATTAAGAAAGAGGAATAAAACGATTGGCTTTATTGGTAGAGCATTCGAGTATAAGTCCAAAGACACAATCCTTACTCTGTATAATTCCTTGGTCCGTCCCGTTATAGAATACTGTGTTCAAGCCTGGTGCCCTTACTACCAAAAAGATATAGCAAACGGAACGAGTCCAACGTAGGGTAATAAAATCATACCAAGTCTGAGGAACAAAACGTGTTAGGAGCGACTAAGAGAACTAAATCTATTCCCAATAACTCAACGTAGATTAAGAGGAAACTTAATCCAGGTATTCAAAATAATCAAAGGCATAGATAATATGGACTGTAATAAGTATTATCACTACTGTTACTATCAAATTATACGATAGGAATCGGTTGCAAAATCATACTAATTTTTTTAACTAATACGAATCAAAGAGTTCATTTTCATCCAAGTCGTCAACTTATGGAATGAGCTTTCCCATAACGTAATAGACTGCAACAACGTAAACCAGCTTTAAACGCTCGATTAAATATAACACTTGCGTCAAATCCCCGACTAACAGTGTTTATTAATGAACAACTTTTCCCAATCCAGGTGGCGACTTCGCTCACTTTCACCTATTTTCTGCCTTTCCTATAAAATTTCCTTGCGGCGTAGCCTACTTCTGTATGGCCCAGGCTGGAGGGAGTGGTGGGTGGGGAGAGCCTTCTACTTTGTTATCCCTATCTACGACTATCACTGGGAAGTAATATAATATCTCCCAGTAGTCCTCAAATCAGGTCACCTCGTGTGTACCGTAGGTCTCTTGTGGTCTGCCGTCTCTCTCTCTCTCTCTCTCTCTCTCTCTCTCTCTCTCTCTCTCTCTCTCTCTCTCTCTCTCTCTCCTCTCTCTCTCTCTCTCTCTCTCTCTCTCTCAAGCAATTGTTTAAGATATCAAGGAGAGAGGAAACCATTGTCTGTGGGATTTCCAATAGTACTTCTCACACGTCAAGCTCACCACTTCACCCTCTCAACCCTTTCACTTTCTGCCCCCCCCCCCCCTCCCCCGTCTCTTATTTATTATAATTTCCCTCCACTAGCATCCCATCATATTCTCTTTCCCACTTATTTATTCTCTCATCCATTCCTAAACACCCATTTCATCTCTCTTCCTTGCATTCTCCAATCCATGCCTCTCTTTCACACCCTTCAGTTCACATCTTCCCTTCTTTTTCACTGCTCTATTGTCCTCACTTCCTGCACCCTTCTCATCCTCTCACACCTATATCGTCTCCAAGTTAAGCTTGAGTGTACTATACGGATCACAAACAATTTACACTTCCTAATTTAATACTTTGGACTAAAAATATCCCGAGTTTCATTTTATCTGCATTAGGTATTATAATCTTGGATGAAGTGAGTACAGTGTTGGGAGAGAGAGCCTTTATCTTTGCTATCCTTCACTTCTATACAATTGCAGATGTTTATTGTACTAAGGCCCTGTCATATCTCTTTTAAGGACCATTAGATTGTGTATGTGAATTTCTGATTCCTCCTGACATGCCACGAAACAAGCTCCTTCCATATACCTGTAGGTGGTGTTTCGTAGCAATATTTGAAGGACTCATTTTACCTCCAATTTTCTGACTACATCACAGGGTCCCTTAAGGTGTGTGTGTGTGTGTGTGTGTGTGTGTGTGTGTGTGTGTGTGTGTGTGTGTGTGTGTGTGTGTGTGTGTGTGTGTGTGTGTGTGTGTGTGTGTCAACCTCTCTTTCACACCCTTCACTAGCCTCTGAATCTCATGGACCCCGTACCGAGCCACTCTTGCCATTGATCTAAAACACTCGTACACCCACCCTCTCTCTCTTTGCTCTCTCTCTCTTTCTCTTTCTCTTTTTACTATATCAATCTACAGGTGTACATATTACGTAGTAACTATTTATCTTATCTACCTGTCTGTCTGTCTGTCTGTGTGTATATCTATCTCGACCTACCTCACACTCCTCTCCCTTTGTTTCGCACATTCTACTACCCCACTCTACTATCATACTCTCTACTTTAATACCACACACACACACACACACACATTCTCTCTCTCTCTCTCTCTCTCTCTCTCTCTCTCTCTCTCTCTCTCTCTCTCTCTCTCTCTCTCTCTCTCTCTCTCTCTCTCTCTCTCTCTCTCCTACTACTACTACTACACCGTCCTTTCCCTGCCTCCAATACACCACTCTTGACGACAACTTGCTTCTCCCTTTTTTACTCTGTCTCTCATCACTCACATTACTACCACGCCCAACAAAAACAACACACATCCTCTCTCATCACTACAGTCACCCCACACCCTCCCTCACCACACGTTTACTACACACAAAGACACACGCACGCACGCACACACGCTTCGAATACTCATGCACACCATTACATGCAAAAACGCACGAACTCACACACATATACACTCCTTCACTGCCCCCCCCCCCTTCTCATAATTTCTCACACTATTTCAGGTTACCACTTACCCTCGCTGTCACTCACCACGCCTTCGCAGTCACTCACACAGCTCGCACTCTCACTGGTAAACACACACACACACACACATACACACCTTAATAATCCACATACCCACTCACCCACTAACACATAAGTACAGTTGGAATGATAAATTCGCTCCCCCCCCCCCACGAACTTAATTAACAACACATCCTCTCTCTCTCTCTCTCTCTCTCTCTCTCTCTCTCTCTCTCTCTCCTCTCTCTCTCTCTCTCTCTCTCTCTCTCTCTCTCTCTCTCTCTCTCCTCTCTCACTCTCTCTCTCTCTCTCTCTCTCTCTCTCTCTCTCTCTCTCTCTCTCTCCTCTCTCTCTCTCTCTCTCTATGTGTGTGTTGTGTTGATATGTGTGTATATGTGTGTGTGTAATGCTGACTCTACTTCGTATCCCGTGTCTGTTTCCCACTTTGCAGTCCTTTCTTTTATTTCTCTTCCTTAATTAATTCCATTTTACTTTCTTCTACACCTTCCATCAAGCTTTTATTATTTCGTTTTAGTTATCATGTTTTCTTTCCTGCCCTCATCATTTGCATGTGTCTCAGCCCTCATCGTTCTCCTTATCATATATTTATACGCTTTCCACCCTACTATTACTTTCCTTTATTATTCCCTGACTTTCCTTCCATTCTCCTCCTATCCTCTCCACCGCATCCCCATCCCGCCTCCCCCTCCCCTCCCTCCTCTCCAAGGCAATTTAGTCATTCATTAATCAAGCCCAACCCCCCAACATCAAACCTTTAGTTAGATCCACAACCTGCCTGCCTTACCTCTCTCTCTCTCTCTCTCTCTCTCTCTCCTCTCTCTCTCTCTCTCTCTCTCTCTCTCTCTCTCTCTCTCTCTCTCTCTCTCTCTCCAAATTGCCTCCCTATTCTTTCTTTTCCTCCATATCCTGCATTATTCTCCTCTCCTCTCCTTCACAAACTGCCTTTCCTTTTCATTTTTCTCTTCCATATCCTGTCTTCCCTACCCACTTTTTCCATTCCCTGCTTTCCTCTTCTCTACTCTCTTCCACAAACTGCTTCCTCTTCTATCCTCTCCTCCACAAACTGCCTCACTCCTCTCGCTTCTCCTCTCCTCTCCTCTCTCTCTCATTCCTCTGTTAATTCCCACCCTCCCCCCTCCTCCCTTCCCTCCTCACGTCTCCTCCACCCTCAGCACATGCTCACTATTCCACTCAGACCTAATTTTCTTCTGTACGGGAACTAACACTTTACTCCACTTCCACACACTTTAAACCTCAACCTTTCCACCGGTGCTCAGCCATTTATCCAGTTCCTCCAGACATTTTTACCCTCTCTCCTTCCTTTCCTACTTTAAAGACTCTCTAACTCTTTCTCTGTCTCTGTCGCACTCATTTCCTTTACTCACACCTCCTCTGTCCCCAGCACTTACAGCAGTACTCTCTCTCTCTCTCTCTCTCTCTCTCTCTCTCTCTCTCTCTCTCTCTCTCTCTCTCTCTCCTCTCTCTCTCTCTCTCTCTCTCTCTCTCTCTCTCTCTCTCTCTCTCTCTCTCTCTTTCTCTTTCTCTCTCTCTCTCTCTCTCCTCCTTCTCCTTTTTACATGCTACATTCGTATATACCATTCAGTACTACTAGGTAAGGTAGGCCCCTCCCATTTCCTCGTCACGTGCCCCTACACAAGGTTACTCTCTCTCTCTGCCCTTGCTCTGGTTTCGTATTGACGGGGGAGGGGTGTCGCTAAGGCCAACACTTCCTTATATCAGCACGGGATTTCAACGGTAC
>JAWZYT010006136.1:0-15000 GCA_034508575.1 Petrolisthes manimaculis
GGTTTGGGACAGCTTCAGAGGAGTGAATAAGAACTACTAGTATTGACCCTGATTGTAAAGTTCGTTCGTGTGCAACTCAAAGTTCACGGCATAGCATATAAGTACTCGTTCAGGTCAGTCTTTTAAGTGCCCAATGTATATATATATTTGTTTTTGGCTAATTTCTTATGTACACACTGAACGAGATATTCATGAGATCTATATATACGGTACATTTGGCATACACAATACTACCTACATCTATAATTTCAAAGACCTATTTCACACGCATGTACGAAATGTTTCTACTGTACTCATGTTACCACTTTATCAAACGTTAATAATTATTGCATCATCAGTCTCATTTTTTAACTTGTAACTATTTTTAAATGACAAATAAACAAGTATACATATAAGCAAACGACTTCAGTCTCTTTGCCAAACGAAAAGGTGAGTGTAAATAACAAATGTCATCAATCTAGCCTTAATGTTGTTGTAAATATCAAAGACAATATATAATTAAATACATGAACACATACACACACACACACACACACACATACTGCACACGTACACACATATGCACAAATGTATACACACAAAAGCAGAAATATAATTTAAACTGGCAAACACACACACACAAACACACGCACACACACATACGAACACACACACACACACACACACACACACACATACGCACACATGCACACACACACACAGAGAGAGAGAGAGAGAGAGAGAGAGAGAGAGAGAGAGAGAGAGAGGAAGGGAGGTGAGTAAGGAAACAGGTTCTGCGGCCAACAGAAGGTTAAATGAGGTTACCTCGGCCTTACCTCACCTTATCTTCTCCCCCTCCTACTTCCCCTCCCACATATCTCTCTCCTCCCCTTCTCCTCCTTCGACGTGGTGTGTTCCTCTGCCCTTTAACTCGAAGGTGGTGCAGAAGGGGGGAGGGGGGGGGGACGAGGACGCAGGAATCTCGCTGTGCACATGCGTCTCTTAATTTAAAACCGACCCCTTGCATATGTCCACCAACCCCTTCTCACTGGTACGACCAAGCCAGTTACGGGTGGTCTCTGAAGCCATGTCTAGTTTGTGTGTGTGTGTGTGTGTGTGTGTGTGTGTGTGTGTGTGTGTGTGTGTGTGTGTGTGTGTGTGTGTGTGTGTGTGTGTGTGTGTGTGTGTGTGTGTGTGTGTGTGTTTCTTATCTATCTCCTTTTGCTCTTTACATGAATACAAGGCTAACATTTAATTCATGTTCCCCTACTCTCTTTCTCTCCTCTCCTCTCCTCTCCTCTGTTCTTCCTTGTCATCTACTCTAAATGCTGCTCTAACTGTCAATCTCCTGTCTGTCTGTCTGTCTTTCTGTCGCCTGTCCCAGACTACCTGCTTGTATTTCAGTCTGTTTCTGTTCCCATCTGTCTACCTTTCTACTTACTTCCTCTTCTACTTACTCCCTTATCTCTGCTTACTTACTTATGTACTTTCTCTCTTGTCTCTGCTACTTCCTTTACTACTTACTCCCTTATCTCTGCTTATTTCTTTATATATTTGTCTCTACTTGTTTCCTCATCTACTCGTCCCTTAACCAAATCCTGTTACCTGTTTCTCTATCTTTTTGAGTGTCTGTTTGCCAAGCATTTTGTCTGCCTTCTTCTCTCGCTGTCAGCCAGTCAGTTTGTAACTCTCCCCCCTGTCTGACTCGATGCATTCCTATCTACCCACTTCCTATCATACCCTCCAGCCTATTGAATTCCTGTCCCTGTTTGTTTCCTTCCTGTCTGTCTGTTTCTCTCCCTTTCTCTGTCTGTCTAGCTACCCGCCTGCCTGCCTGTCTGTCTGTCTGTCTGCATTCCTTCCTGCTTACCAGTCTCCCTTTCAGTTTTATACTTTCCTTGCTGTAAAAAAAAAAAAAAACCTGCCTTTACCTTCCTGTTTAGCTAGTATTTCATCTTTCGTGCTTTCCCTTTACATTTTCTCCAATGTTTCTTTTATCCACACACCATCACAACACACCATCACCCCCACCACTATCCCCGTCAGCCTCTCCTCCTCTGACGTTACCACCATCCCCACCACCACACTCCACCACTACCAATACCAAGACCACTACCACACTACCAACATCACCATCACCACCACCACACTATCACCACCACCACAACTACTCCACTCCCCACTATCACCACCACCACCACCACCACTCCACCACACACCAACACCACTCCACTCCCCACCATCACCACTCCCGGAACTCCATCTCACACTCCAGCAAGGGTCACGAAGGAGTCAAACCTGCCTATCTAAACCCTCCTGGAAGCCAACCCGTCCCTAGGAGATATTAGGAGGAAGGGTGAGGCGTCTGGACTGTGTGTGTGTGTGTGTGTGTGTGTGTGTGTGTGTGTGTGTGTGTGTGTGTGTGTGTGTGTGTGTGTGGACGGGGATGGTAAAATTAGACGTACAGACGAACAAGCTAATAAGCGATGCAAAACGAAAGTGCAACGAAAAAACTGAGGCGCAGAAACTAAAGAGAGAAAAACAAAAACTGAGACGCAGAAAAAAAAAAAAAAAAAAAAAAAAAAAAAAAAAAAAAAAAGTAGCCAAAGAGGAGAGAAAGTAATAATGCAGAATTTTTTTTTATGAAACTGGCAAGAATAAAAGAAGTAAACAAAGAAGAGAGAAAGTAATGATGCTGAAAGAAAATAATTATATGAAAACTGGCAAAGGAGGTGAATTCAACATCAGAGAAAGTAATGAATGATGCTGAGGAAAAATATTACTGTGTTGTCAAGGTGGAAATAATCATCAGCTCCTCCTCCTGTTGTTGTTTGATTTCTATTGCCATGGTGTATACAGAGTGAGAGAGAGAGAGAGAGAGAGAGAGAGAGAGAGAGAGAGAGAGAGAGAGAGAGAGAGAGAGAGAGAGAGAGAGAATCAGCCTTCAAGCGGTATGGGACGCAGTTTCCCCCACGTGCGTCTAATCTTTCGAGTGATGAGGGAAAATTGGCCTAAATTGACTTAAGTAACTGGAGGGTAGCCAGGCTGGGTATTACTGCGGTTCGACAATTTCAGAGGGACTGTGATTAGAGAGAGAGTGATGTGACTCCTGAAATTATTATTACGTTAAACACACATCAAGCAAATTAATGAATGCCAGAAAGCACACACACACACACACACACACACACACACACACACACACACACACACACACACACACACACACACACACACACACACACACACACACACACACACACACACATACATACACATACACATTTAATGGCAATCTATGTATTGTAAGTTTATACTGCAACAAATCTATCACCTTGTTTTGCCTTTTTGCCAGAGTTTTATTTAATTGGCGTTCTTTATCATTTCTCTACCCATCCCAGAACTAAAATTTTTACCCCACGAGAGAGAGAGAGAGAGAGAGAGAGAGAGAGAGAGAGAGAGAGAGAGAGAGAGAGAGAGAGAGAGAGAGAGAGAGAGAGAGAGAGAGAGAGAGAGAGAGAGAGAGAGAGAGAGAGAGAGAGAGGAATAGGATCGGTTGGTGGTTGTTATTACTCATGCAATCCAGTTAATGATGGGTGTAGTACCAGTGGTGGATGATGAAGGATGCTTGAGGGTTTGTTTACATACGGGTTCAGGTACAGTACAACAGGTCCAGGTCCAGGTCCAGGTAGAGTATAGGCTATATACGTGAATGGTCTCGGTTGTGGGTTTCTGTCATCGATGCACACGGGTGTATTTCCTAATAAGCGAGGTGGCCGTGTTTCCTTCTGCTTTCGATTGCACGGGGTAAATTTCAGTGGCGGATGAGGGAGATGTAACACACACACACACACACACACACACACACACACACACACACACACACACACACACACACACACACACACACACACACACACACACACACACACAACACAACACAATATAACACACACACACACACACACACATACACAAACACAACACAACACAACACAACACAACACAACACAACACACACACACACAACACAACACAATATAACACACACACACACACTCACACACCGGATTGAACAGACTCCTCCAGTGTAGTTGCCCTTCTTATATAAAGTTGGCGGCTAAATATTCTGTCGTATCATCTGCCAAGTCATGAAGTACAGAAAGAAAACATAGGCTACACAGCAGACTCGTAAAATGAAAAAGCAGAGACTTTATTTTTCATTTGCCCTGTGGAAATAATAATTCTGAACGGTGACTGTGCTTGTTCGATCATTTTCTCCTTTAATTTACTGTAGTTTTCCTTCAAGAAGAGCTGAGTGAGGCGACACGACCTTTGCCGCTTATTTTTACGGTACAATAGTTTGGGTGAATCGTCGCTGATGTATAGCCTTCAGTTCACCGACAGTATCTCAGGCCCCGTAATGACTCGCTGCAGCATCCGTGTTCGTCATGACACCTTAACCACATAAATCAGGAGCAACTGAATCCTCCAAACTATTCCGAGCAACAGGATACCATCATTTTTTGCTCTTCTGGTCCTGTTTCCTAGCATAATTTTGGAGGAATCATGGCACTCCAATGTACCCAAAACGAATTACCACCTTAACCTTTCATTTGGGTTATACCTTTCCCAGTCCTAACAACCCCAGAAGCCTTGAAGCGTATAAGCACCTGCAGCAGAACACACACTCAGTTTAACCACTCATGTGTGTATGTATGTATGTACCCTCCAGTGCTCGTCTTCACCACATCAATAACCTTCACAGACGAGGTCGCGAATAGGTACAGTCAGGGTACAGATTTTCTACTCCCTTTACCCTTGAACAACGGTGAAGGGGGAGGGGTTGGTGTTTCTGTGATGTGTGAGATCGTCTGGCGTTATTTCAACATTATCTAAGATCTCAATTTTTCTGTTCACTTTACCCTTTGATGAACGGTAAAGGGGGAGGGGTTGGTATTTTTTTGTGACGTGTGAGATCGTCTGGCGTTATTTCATGCACATTATCTAAGATCTCAGTTGGCTCAGTTAGCCTATTGAGGACCACTTTGCTCCGTATCAGTCCTCTCTAGCATGGATATCAACCTTTAACCACTAGTTGTACGATACCCCGTCAACTAACCACAACTGTATAATGTAAGAAGGTATGCAAAATTTACTTGGAAACCAGACGTTCATTGATAATATTCATTCGCATAAAGAATTTCACGAAAATAAAACTGACGACAACGTAAGCTCTCGTAAGTATCAAAACTTTTACTTTATTATTCTCCTTCTTTTACTTTTACTTTGTATTCCCTTTGTATTCCTCCTCTTCCTCCTCCTCCTCCTCACGTCACCATCACCACCCAACAACACGTTCATCCTCTCCACCGTAGCCTTGAGAGACGAGGCAGGGAATCCTAAGCATGAACTCTGGCCTGGCTGCGTTCCTCAATACCATTCCCGCTGGGTGAGTCGTGTAGCAGATGTCGTGTCGTTCCATGGCTGGCTGTACTTACGTGTCTCTCTGTCTGTCGGGCTCCGGGGATAATAATAGCTGTCTTTACCACTCATCTAGGCGTGTCAGGTCATTAGCTTAACTGCAGGTGGATTATAGGGTTATTAAGTCTGGAGTGTCGAGATGATGGGTGTTGGTTCTGGGTGGGTAGGTGGGATGGGTATAATATTATCGTTTAGTGGCGTCCTTCAGTCGATCCTCTTACTATTCCTCTTTCTCCTCCTCCTCGTTCTCTTCCCATTTGATTTTATTCCTCATTATTTTTTTTTAGATTTTGATATTGTGGGATAGAATGGAGGCTAACGATTACACCTAAATGACCCAAGAAACACATCACATTGGGTGAATTGGAAGGCTATTGATTCCTTCTAACTCTACCAGAAACCACATGCCCTTAATGGTACTAACAGGGATCTGCTCTTGTGGCATAGTTTGGAAGAATCAGCAGAGACCTTCCACTTCACCAACAAAAGAATCTCTTCTTAATAAATACTATGTTCCGCGACTCAAGCATGACCTTCTATCCATCTCACCCATGCAGTCCCAGCCCCTCCTCGCTCTTCACTTCACTCTCACCACTTAAACATTTCCTTCTGTCATCATGAACGGGAAGAGCAGGACGTATTTAGCAAGGCACGAAGATGCTTTATATCTTGCTGACAACATAATGGCACACTTTCCTTCGTCTTCTGCTTAATCTAAAACATCCCTCATCCATCAACATGTCTTCAGAGGAATGGAGGAACGCAGAAGAGGCTAAATGGGTCAAACCTGATCCGAAAAAGGAGGGCGAGGGACCGAACACGAAGGAAATATATTAGGTCTTAGTGCACGTGGCATTCCCTTCATGAAACGACCCCGAGGATTTGCTGAACATGAGTAAGTGAGTGAATGTGAATGGTTGTTGCACATGTACACTCTCAGACCCGTAGCAGTCCTGTATACTGGCGTGAACCTTGGTATATAAAAAAATAACAACACCTACAAGCATAGCTGTTTAAACAAATATCAAGACTTCATTTTTATCCGGCAAAACAATATTCAGTGTTAGATATAATAAATTATGCACCTCCCACACGCATACACAGAAACTTAAGAGAAACACACACACACACACACACACACACACACACACACACTTAAAAGCACTCAGGCACGTTTCAGTTCGAGCTGTACGTACGCACATTGCTATACCGTGTAATAAAAACGTGTGAATCTTCTCTAACCACTCGACGACACACCTTTCCACTGCTAATGACCTGTTCACTCCAAGCAATTGTAGTGACAGCCAGAATATATATTACCAGGCAGCCACTCACTACCAGCATACATATTGCCTCTATCATGTTGTATAAAATATATTACTTAACACAGTGACCACATTGCTCTAAACTGTTGCCTATGTATTGTGCATGCCTGCTTCTCTTCGGTGACAACGAAAGTACACTGTATTGGTTTTCATGCGTACAGTCACTATCAAAGCCATGAAAGTCACCACATATTTTTATGGAAATCAGCAATTATAGTTTGGCATCATTTTTTTATTCTTATTATTATTATTTTTGTATATATATATATTTTTTGAGGCCGTTGTCTATTCGAAGGTGTTGCAGGATTAATTAATGGACGTAAAATATTTCTACCAGATGTTAAGTAAGTACTCATCAACATCGGGAATAATTTACATACATACATACATCAGGCGAAGAAAGACAAATGAACTGGCAACCCCCCTCGTGTAGTGTTTCTGTGGCCACCGCCAGGGTCGCATGGTGGTGGAAGGCAGGCAACTCTTACCTAGTGGGGGGGGGAGGAGAAGAAGAGACGTGTGGGTTAATCGACTTTTAAGTAGCGGGTCGAAAGGATGAATTATGGGGTGTTTGTTTTGACGAGAGAGAGAGAGAGAGAGAGAGAGAGAGAGAGAGAGAGAGAGAGAGAGAGAGAGAGAGAGAGAGAGAGAGAGAGAGAGAGAGAGAGAGAGAGAGAGAGAGGAGAGAGAGAGAGAGGAGAGAAGAGAGAGAGAGAGTGTGTGTGTGTGTGTGTGTGTGTGTGTGTGTGTGTGTGTGTGTGTGTGTGTGTGTGTGTGTGTGTGTGTGAAAGAAAGAGAAGAGAGAGCGTGTGTTTGTGGTTGTGTGTGTGTGCAGTGTGCAAATGAGAGGGAAAGTGTGTGTGTATGTGTGTGCAATTGAGAGTGAAAATGTGTGTGTAAGAGAGAGATAGACAATCAGAATAGAGAGGTAGAGATTGCAACAGGCGCCTCGGCTGATGAATGGACTGATCAGATTGCAAGGTGTGTTTGAGCATTAATATATTTTTTTTCTTACACAAGTTGTTTGAATACCAGAAGTATAATTACAGTAAAAGAAAAAGTATAAATACATATCTAATATTCTTAATGTAGTGAAAGATTGCTGCTGTTACCTCGCTCGTGTGTGTGTGTGTGTGTGTGTGTGTGTGTGTGTGTGTGTGTGTGTGTGTGTGTGTGTGTGTGTGTGTGTGTGTGTGTGTGTGTGTGTGTGTGTGTGTGTGTGTGTGTGTGTGTGTGTGTGTGTGTGTGTGTGTGTGTGTGTGTGTGTGTGTGTGTGTGTGTGTGTGTGTGTGTGTATCATTCTGTGTACGCATTTTATACAGTGAATTTTGGAGATAAACGAGTCCTTCAAATAATGACACGAAATACAACATATATGGATGGACCTTGTTTCTTAGCATGGTCAATTTTTTTTTCACTGGTTCCTTGATTAAGAACACCACACCATGGCCACGTTTAGAAATGGTTACTCTATAGGATTTCACTCAGGTATACCATCAGCCTCAGTCACAGGAGCTAAGGTAAACACTCATCACCATAAGTACACACACGAGAGGGAAGGCAAAGTGACGATCGACAGCTTAACACACGCCAACCCTATAGGCTTCAGGTACACATGTTCATACGCCCCAAAATGCACTCATGTACAGTACAGTTGGACACAGGAATTGGTGGTACAGCCCAAGTGAAAGATACTTGTCCCATTGAGTAACCAGTGTCTATTATCAGGTACTTGCTTTTTATTACCATCCTCAATACTGACTTCTGCCCCTGGTGTCTCCTATTTGGCGCTAAGGAATTTGATATTGGGAGAAATTTTCCATCTTTCACTTATATAGGAAGTACAACGAATTCCTGTGTCCAATTGTAGGTCTATACTCCCACGAACACGTACACACATAATATAAACAACCATTACGAACAAATAAACACGCATCCACGTACAGTATATTCTGTGGATAAAAGCATGGCCGCATATTTAAAACCAGAACAATTATTACGTTGGAGCACACACACACACATACACACACTTGATATTAACCATATTTTATACTAGCACGCACACAAAATAATAAGCATGCACGCACTCATTTATAAACACACACACACACACATACACACACGCACTAGAACTTGAAATGAAAACACCTACGCACCCACGACGGCAAGAGGTGAAGGAACTTTTTTTTTGTTACATAAAGACCAACAACAACAAAACTAATCGAAGAAAGTTATAGCTTGGTGTACAACGGTGTATTATAAAGTTGGTTCCCTCAGCTAACCACAACATCATAACTGAATCGCCTGTGGTTGGAACGACTAAACAAAAAACGGAGTGTATGTGGCGAAAGGTGTGTTGTCGTTCAAACCACAGACAGACAGACGGACAACTCGCTAGTCTTATTATTATTGTGTGTGGCTGGTTGGTTGAGGGAACGAACTTTTGAGCACCATAGTTTGTGTTGATGATGTAATGTAAAGGTTCCATAGTATGTGTCGATGATGTAATGTAAAGGTACTGACTGACTGACTGACTGTTCGTGGCAGCCTTTCACCACCACCCTCCCTTACTCACTCGGTTACTTACTCATTCATTCACTCATTCGTTCAAGCCCCCTCACGCCCTAACTATCTCTCTCTCTCTCTCTCTCTCTCCTCTCTCTCTCTCTCTCTCTCTCTCTCTCTAAGCCAATCACTGTGTCCCTTAACCTTAATCACTCACCTCCTGATTTACTTTTATTTCCCATTCCTCTTCTTCCCCTCTTTCTCTCCTCCCTTTACATCCCTTCCTCTTCCTTACACCTTACTACACTCACCTATCCCATTCTCCCCCACCCCTCTTCTATCTTCCCTTATCCTTCCCTTTCCCTCCCTTCTTTTAATATCTTCTCTTCCATTTTTCCACCCTCATATCCCATTCTTCTATACCCTCCCATCTCATCCAGACTCTTTCTCCCATTCATCTCCCTCGTTTGATTCCACTGTATATTTCCTCCATCTCTCAGTCTTACCCTATTCCCCTCTCTCCTATTCCTCTCTCCCATCCATCCTGCTATACCGTCCCTCCTCCTCCTCCTCCTCCTCCTCCTCCTCTTCCTCCTCCTCCCTCACTAGGCCCACCCCTCACCAACCTAAACTCACTTGTCGACTTTCACACACTCACTTTTTAAGGCAACGCGTGAAGCTCTGACCTTTATTAATAGTGTGTGTGTGTGTGTGTGTGTGTGTGTGTGTTGCTGTAGGATGTGTGTGTGTGTGTGTGTGTGTGTGTGTGTGTGTGTGTGTGTGTGTGTGTGTGTGTGTGTGTGTGATGCTGTAGGATGTGTGTGTGTGTGTTGCTGTTGTGGGATAAGCAAGTAGTGTGTGTGTTTGTTGTTGTGTGTGTGTGTGTGTGTGTTGCTGTTGTGGGATAATCAGTGTGTGTGTGTGTGTGTGTGTGTGTGTGTGTGTGTGTGTGTGTGTGTGTGTGTGTGTGTGTGTGTGTGTGTGTGTGTGTGTGTGTGTGTGTGTGTGTGTGTTGAGGGATAAGCAAGTAGTGTGTGTGCTTGTTGTGTGTGTGTTGCTGTTGTGGGATAATCAGTGTGTGTGTGTGTGTGTGTGTTGCAGAGGGTGAGTTGGGTGGCTGGTAGGGCTGATATTATTAGGGGTCAGGGACACAGAAAGGACGGTAGTAGACTGACTACTTTTGGAGGTGATGGGTACGCAGTATTCATTCTCTCTCTCTCTCTCTCTCTCTCTCTCTCTCTCTCTCTCTCTCTCTTGTAATTGCCAATTTAATTATTCATGCTTAAAGGGGTAATAATATACAGTACATTATATAGAAGGCATAGTGGTGGTGGTATTGGTATTAGTGATGGTATTGGTCATGATAATGGTATTAATGGTAGTGGTAGTGGTAGAGGAGGGTATGTACTGAAATGTCGCCCAAATAAATTCGCATTACAGTACATTCAGCGTTGTCAATCAGGTGTCTGTTTGTCCAGGATTAGGAGTGTCGTATTTTCCTCCTTTCATCTCTCTCCTTCCCTCTCTTTCCTCCTTTCTTCTCTCTCCTTCCCTCTCTTTTCTCATTTCTCCTTCTCTCTCTCCTCCTTTCTTCTCTCTCCTTCCCTCTCTTCTCTCATTTCTCCTTCCCTCTCTTTCCTCCTTTCTTCTCTCAGCATCAAAGCAAATTCCATATCCTCTCCAACCCTAATAAATTGAGCTCGAGAGTTTGTTAAATAGGTCATGAAAAATAATAAAACCAAAACTGCCAAGAGTGGAAAATGGATGAACAATAATAGAACTCCTCTGTCTGACCTTCACTTCTGCAGTACAACAACCATCAGTGTCGCTCAGTGAATGAAAAAAAAAAAAACAGACTTACAATGACAATAAGAAGCAGAATCCTTCCTCTACCTAAGGTCAGAGTGAGGGTATAGTAGGTAAGAATATCGGGGGTGTTAATTAAGAGAAGAAAGGTTACGATGCATGGTTCTGTAGTGAGAGAGAGAAAAGAGAGAGAGAAAAAGAGAGAGAGAAAGAAAGAGAGAGAGACAGAGAGAAAGAGAGAGAGTATAATATTATGATGTGTGTATGTGTGTGTTGTAGGATAAGAGGTGTGTGTGTGTGTATATCTGTGTCTGTCTGTGTGTGTGTGTGTGTGTGTGTAATCAGGTGTCATGGTCCCTGTACCATGCATACCACGCCAACAACAACACCACCACCACCACTACCAATGTTCGTTCTTATACCCAAGGATGATAATTTTATTTTTATACAGTACTCTTTCTCATCCTTGCTTATACCTACAAGCCAACAACAACCCACAGTGGGAGTACAGGACGAGAGAGAGAGGTAGGTGGTGGTGGTGTTGGTGTTGTTGTCAGGACGAGAGAGAGAGAGGTAGGTGGTGGTGGTGTTGTTGTCAGGACGAGAGAGAGAGAGGTAGGTGGTGGTGGTGGTGGTGGTGTTGTTGTCAGGACGAGAGAGAGAGAGGTAGGTGGTGGTGTTGTTGGTGTTGTCAGGACGAGAGAGAGAGAGGTAGGTAGTGGTGTTAGTATTGGTGTTGTCGTTGTGGGGTGGGGGGTGAGGCCGGTTCAGTGACGAGCCCTTGAGGGGTTAGTTAGTATACTGCTGGTAATTCTTGAGCAAATGATTCCTCCAAAGTATTCAGAGCAACATAACACCATTCCTTTTGCCAATTTGGTCCTGTTTCATGGCATACTTTAGATGGATTAAGCCACTACAATGTACAGTACCAAAAGTATACTCTCCCCTTAAGGTGGTATATAATAATAGTGTTCTGTTGCTTGGAATAGTTTGGAGGATTCAGTTGCGCCAGATTTACCAACACAAAACTTCCCCCTTAATTAAGAACCCTGTATCATGTTTAAAAATTGGAGGCTTCTGATTCCTCCTGACCATGCCACGTAACAAGCTCCTTCGATATGTAGGTGATGTTTCGTGGCAATATATGAAGGACTCATTTATCTCTAATATAAAGGGGAAATTTTGTGTTGGTAAATCGCCATGGAGCAATTTAATCCTACCAATTATTCCAAGCAACAGAACACCTTTATTTTTGTTCATCTGGTCCTGTTTCCTGGCATAGTTTGGAGGACTCAAGGCACTTCAGTGTAACAAAAGGATCAAGAAATAGTAATTAAAAAGAAAAAAAACATTGTGGTGGTGGTCGTAGAAATCCTTGGTACCTTAGTGGTGTTTGTTTGTTTTTATTGATTGCGTTTTTTTTGTGTTTGTTTGTTTGATTGTTGTTTTTTTCCAAACACCAATTCCAAACACCATCCCTTCCAAACACCATCCCTTCCAAACACCATCACTTCCAAACACCATCACTTCCATACAACACTTTCAAACATCACCACTGTCACCAAACTTTAAAAAAAAAGCAAAATCATGAGTAAAATAATCACAGACAACTACAATTAAAACAATAACAATATCAATGCAAAAATAAAACACCATAATCAACACGATTAACAAAAAAAATTACAAGAACAATCCACGTTACAAAAAAAACATGGAGAGAGAGAGAGAGAGAGGAGAGAGAGAGAGAGAGAGAGAGGAGAGAGAGAGAAAGAGAGAGAGAGAGAGAGAGAGAGAGAGTACTTCCTTCCCTCCATGGTGTTTCTCAGTAGTAAATGAGACAACCATAACCTATCACTTAATTTAAGGTTCAGCAAAATGTTTACATCATATTCGTGATGAAGTAACACCGTCTGTTTCTCTCTCTCTCTCTCTCTCTCTCTCTCTCTCTCTCTCTCTCTCTCCATGTTTTTTCGTAACGTGGTCTGTTTTTGTTATTTTTGTTTTTGTTATATTTTTTGTAATTTTCTATCTATCTATCTATCTATCTATCTATCTATCTATCTATATATATATATATATATATATATATATATATATATATATATATATATATATATATATATATATATATATATATATATATATATATATATATATATATATATATATATATATATATATATATATGGTAACTACGTATGGCAGGTAAAAATATATATATATAGATATATAAAGAGAGAGAGAGAGAGAGAGAGAGAGAGAGAGAGAGAGAGAGAGAGAGAGAGGGTGAGTGACCGGTGAAGGAGAGTGGAAGGTGAAGGAAAGAGAGGAGAGGCAGGGCACGCAGGGAAGAAAAAAAAAGAAGCTAATAATTGTGGAGAGAGAGAGAGAGAGAGAGAGAGAGAGAGAGAGAGAGAGAGAGAGAGAGAGAGAGATCCACATACAGTGTTGTCTGCTTCCATTTTTTCTCTCTCTCTCTCTCTCTCTCTCTCTCTCTCTCTCTCTCTCTCTCTCTCTCTCTCTCTCTCTCTCTCTCCTCGTCTTATCCAACCCTAACTCATTCATGTTTTTCTGGTCTACTCAATCACTTTCTCTAAACAGGGGCATGTTAGCACGTACCCACATTCCAGCTCTCTCTCTCTTGTTCTTACAGACACTCTCTCTCTCTCTCTCTCTTACACAACAGCAGCATCAACTTCCTTCTCTTCCATCTCCCTTTCTCAGCATCACTTTTGGCTTATAGTTAGTACTCATACACACCATCTCTCTCTTTCTCTACACACACACGCTCACACGAATACACACACACACACACACACACACACAAACTCACTCTCTCTCTCTCTCTCTCTCTCTCTCTCTTTCTCTCTTTATTTGCTCCTAGTCCTTCCTCCCTTCATCTCCTTGCTCACCCAACGCCTTGTTTGCCTTCTCTCTGTACTGTACACCGCTTTTCACTTTCTCTCGCAGTGAAAGTAGCGGAGAATTTTTTAGATATAAGTTACGATCTAGTAGGTTTTTGTGACCAGTTAAGTGTTCAATAGTGTGTGTGTGTGTGTGTGTGTGTGTGTGTGTGTGTGTGTGTGTGTGTGTGTGTGTGTGTGTGTGTGTGTGTGTGTGTGTTTTTTGTTTTATTATTATTACTTTTTTTTAAACATTTTGCTGCTTACAATTCCTTTCATCTGGCCAAGTGATAAAGCATTTCTTCACTTCTTGTCGGCTGTACGTAATTTTCCTTATTGTGTTATTGTGTTGTAATAAATTGTTACGTGTGTATCTAATTGGCTACCACTCCATTCATTTATACAACATGCAGTAGGTAGGTTGTTCTGCTAAGGCCAACAACAATAATATCCATCTCCATTTATCAGTGTGGGATCAACGCGTGAACGACATGACATCGATCTACCTCAACATAAACACAGACTCATCATTGAGCATTCTATATATGTACAGCCATGGCTGATAGTGCATGACCAGGGTCCAAGGAGTGTTGGTGAGCAACTGAACAGAGTTCAAACAAGTGAATTTTCCAAACCATTTTCAACGTTGAGAGAGGTTTCGAAGACTCACTTTTTCGAACTCTGTTCAGTTACTCTCCTACACTCATTGGACCCTGGTTAAGCACTATCAATCATGGCTGTACTTACACTCGCATTCCAAAATATGCATCCAGGCTTGCTTCGAATAGCCTGGTCGAGTAATAAGCGAGCTCAAGCAAATATGAGACAGGATAAGTGTTGTAATTTATTTACCAGTATGTCATATGATTTGAAACTTCAAAAAGACCTGAATACATATTTTGGATTGAGAGACATTCTACCATTAACTTCCTAAATCCAGATATAAACAAAAACTCACCAACTTACTCTCTATATCTGTACATACATCCTATTATTAT
>JAWZYT010006136.1:17500-35000 GCA_034508575.1 Petrolisthes manimaculis
ACTTCTTCAATTATCTCTGATTTACACCAGATGATATATTATTCCTTATTGCACGGAAAAAATCACTTGGAGGTCTAATGTTTACAAAAGCCCTCCCTCCTCTATTCATATTTCCCTTTTCATTCTGGTCTTTTACTACCATATATTTTTACTCTCATCCTTCTCACTCAAACCTGTCTGTCCCACATCCCTACTCTCCTTTCCTATTTCTTCCCTTTCAAATTATCCCTCCTATCTTCCTCTCTTCCTATTCCTTCTTCCTCTCTTCTCCTTCTTCCTCTCTTCTTCTTCTTCCTTCTTCTTACCATCTAACCTCTCGCTCATACCTTTCACTGACACACCGGAGAGAAAATATTAGGTTAATAAATCTGTTATCTAATTGACATTTGTCCGGGGAACAAAATGTAATTGTGAATAATGATCAGCCTCACTCACTCTCTCTCTCCCTGCTGCCATCTCCTCCTGGTACACACTCTGCCTCTGGTACACACTCTTGCATTCGTCGTTGTGGTTTAATTTTTCCCATTTATCTATCCATTAATTTATCTATCTATCTATCTATCTATCTATCTATCTATCTATCTATCTATCTATCTATCTATCTATCTATCTATCTATCTATCTATCTATCTATTTATATATATCTGGTCCACCTTTTCTCCTCAATTTCATTTTATCTCAATTTATCTATCTATTTATCTATCTGGTCCATCTTTTCTTCCTAATTTGTTTTTCTCTTTCAATCTATCTATCTATCTATATATCTATCAATATGTGCTTATATTTTTCTCTCATTCTTTCTTTCTTCTACTGTTTTTTTTTAATAAGTTCCTACTCTCCCGTCTCTCTCTCTCTCTGCGTCTGCTAATTTCCCCGACCCTTGCTTGCACCTTCCCTTTCATCCCCTTCACCAGCACCACTTCACTTCTTCCAGACTCGTACAATTAATACTAAACCAGCTTCCCCCATTCCTCCCCTTCCTTCTTCCTCCTCACTGTTTATTCACCACCATTAATCATCTTCTATGCACCTGATTCGTGTCAATAATTGCATCCACCTATCTACCAGTTACTCACACGCTTATCAACTCACTCATAATTATACCCTTTCAGAGGTCCATTTCTTTTATCCTCCCACACGAGGTACTTCTTCCAATTTTATTACTGTAAGTTTCTCTGCTCAGTTTCTCTACCTATCCTTGACCCACGTAAAATATTATATCTATTCATACAAACACCCTGCATGTACCAACCCACCTACTACTATTTCTACACACACACACACACACACACACACACACACACACACACACACATTTATTTACCCATATACAATCCCACCTACTCATTTATCTGTTAATCTACTTAGTATTAATCCAACAGCCCTCTTACCAATACCCACCTACCCATCTTCCCACCTACATACCAAATCCACTTACTACCCTTCCACATACCCACCAATCCACTTACGAACACACCATAAACCAATCAACCAACTCATTCAACCTACCCACCAAACCAACCAACCAGCCAGTCAACCAACCAACCAACCACACCCAAACAACAAACCAGCAACCACCCATCCAAGCACCCAACCACACCCACCCAACAAACCAACCAATCACCCATCCAACCAACCAACTTATTCAACAACTCAACCACCCAACCAACCAACCAACCAACTAACCAACCATGACCACACAACTGCACACCACCACCAACGTGAGTCCATTCATGCGTATATAACAATTATTGACTTCGCTCTCTGGATTCGAAAGGGACGAGAGGAAAACATGGAGTCTGGGTGCCACAGCTGTCCACGAACAAGAAACCCTGGTGGTGGAGATAAGATGAGATGCCAGTGAGTGTAAAGTATATTAGTTGGTTGTCTAAACACTTGTCTATACCCCATCTTATTAATCGTTCTCAGTTTTCGTGTTTACCACTTAGTATCATCTCGACCAACCAATCAACCAACAAACCAACCAATCCCTTTATGGGGGTAAAGAGCCGAGGACGGTTGTATATAGTTGGTAAATCTGGAGCAACTAATTCCTACAACCTATTCCAAGCAACAGGATACCATTATATTTATTCATTGGTTCTGTTTCCTGACATGCTTTGGAGGAATCAAGGCACTCCAATGTACGGTACCCAAAGTGTAATACTCCCTTAATTAATGAGTTTCGTGCGAATCAGTGACAATAATAAGTAATTTAACTAGTACCGGTACATACTAATTATCACATGTAGAAAATCAATGTCATGGTTGAAGTGAAATGAGTAAGGCATGACTCAGTGGAGAAGTAACACACTAATTTAAGCCTGTTATATCATAGGTGTATATACTCGTCATAAGCGTCACTCGTGCTGTAAGGGGCTGAATCACAACAACCACTACTACTATACCACCTACTGCTTCCCACATCCCCTCTCCCCTTCCCATCTCCCGGGTTGGTTACTTTCTCTCTCATTCTGCAGTTTGTCTCAGCACACCTCAACTCGGCTGTGTGTGTGTTTGGTGAGAATACTACTTTATGTGTTATGGTTACATTATTGTTATTGTTATTTATTATTTATATTCATATTCATATTCATATTATTATTATTATTACTATTATTATTATTATTATTATTATTATTATTATTATTACTATTATTATTAGTAGTAGTAGTATTAATAATATTATTATTAATATTAACATAATTATTATTATTACTAGTATTACTATCATTATTATTATTTATATTATCATTATTATTATTTTATCATCATGTCCTGTGGCTTGAAATAATCTGTCAGAATCAGTTGTTCTAGATTTACCAACACTATACTTTCCCATTTATCCAGATTCCCAACAATGTACCTTCCCTCATTAAAGTTAGCCCTAATAACCAGGCTTCGGGTTCACTGACTGGTTGGTTAATTGACTGGCTGACTGGCTGGCTGGTTGGTTGGCTGACTGACTGGCTAACTGGTTGACGGGCTGGCTAGTTGACTGATTTATTGGTTAGTTGATTGGTTGACTGGTTGTTTCAATGACTGGTTGGTTGACTGTCTGACTGGTTGAATAGTTGGTTGGTTGAATGGTTGGTTGGTTGGTTGGTTGGTTGGTTGACTGACTGGTTGACTGGTTGGTTGGTTGACTGGCTGTTTGACTGACTGGTTGACTGGTTGACTGGTTGGTTGGCTGGTTGACTGGCTGGCCTGTTTTTGTTCATACCAGACAAGGTAACCGGGTTTGGTGGGTTCGGTCACCTGGATGAAAGTGAAGGCTCGTGTGACATCGTATACATGTGTGTGTGTGTGTGTTGTGTATGTGTGTGTGTTATGTGTGTGTTATAAGTGTGTGTGTCTGTGTGAGAGATATAGAGTGTGTGTGTGTGTGTGTGTGTGTGTGTGTGTGTGTGTGTGTGTGTGTGTGTGTGTGTGTGTGTGTGTGTGTGTGTGTGTGTGTGTGTGTGTGTGTGTGTGTGTGTGTGTGTGTGTGTGTGTGTGTGTGTGTGTGTGTGTGTGTGTGTGTGTGTGTGTGTGTGTGTTGCATAATGGCGGACAAATATAAACGGACAATTCGGTAGTTGTAACTAACACTTTCTTGCGAGACTAAACGAGGATTTACGAAGAAGCGAAACGAATCAACCCAAAAATACTGACTGTTAAAAGCACACACATTCACACACACGCATACACACAATCACCCTCTCTCTCTCTCTCACTCTCTCTCTTTCTTTCTCTCTCTCTCTCTCTCTCTCACACACACACACACACACACACACAAAACAAAAGAGGGGGTGAAAGAGTGATATATACAAATTGAGATATTACAAGATTACCTCCGTGTGACGTTTTACTGCGAAACATTCATGATTTGCGTTGAATTCAGAATAGATTATTATATTGTGGTGCGTCTTGAATATAGCCTACATACACTCCTGTCCAAAGATAAAAGAGTCGATTCGAGAAAATAAGAAGAACTCGCTAGAAGACCCGAGATTATCCGAGAATTTACGAGAATGAGTATACTCATGCATGGAAGGCACTTTATACACACGTAAATATATTGGTGTCTCTGATTTTATGCTTAATATTGAATTCACACACACACACACACACACACACACACACACACACACACACACACACACACACACACACACACACACACACACACACACACACACACACACACACACACACACACACACACACACACACACACACCAACGCACATACACACACACACACACACACACACACACACACACCAACGCACATACACACGCACACACACGTTAGGAGAAATTAGTAGCCTTCCACTTTACCAATAAGAGAATCTCCCCTTATAAACACTATATACTTAGAATAAAAGTTAGGTGACATTGTGCTGAGAATACATACACTATACAGAAGGCAAACTGCACTTGTATAGAGAAGTTTAATGTACATTTTGTTTTTTCTCTCATTTGTATTTTGTGTACACGGTAGTATAATTATTGGTGTTGTTTCCTTGTCAATAAACTAATATACCAGAGGCCCATCTAATTACTTCCACTAAGGTCATTAATTGTAGCACCCAGCGATGCAACTTACAACCTTTGGACTTGGAGAAAGGGTTTGTAGTATTGTAGACATGGAGGAAGGGGTGTAGTATTATAGACATGGAGGAAGAGGTCGTAGTATTGTAGACATGGCAGCCTGTAACCTCTGAGGGTCATTTTTTTCTGTGGGTATCATTACAGAGAGAGAAAGTCAAGGAAAGGCAAAGGCCCGGGGGTTAAGATTAAAGCCATCGTCTCCTGTACTGTCACCTGAGGCCCTTCTCACAACTAGGTCAGTGGGTGACCCGCTTCAGCCTTGTTGATGCCACTCCATCAAAGTTTTAAGGGGAGAATCTTTTGCTGGTGAGTTGGAAGATTTCTGATTCCTTAAAAAAATGCCACGAAACAGATCCCCGTTTGGTAATACTGAGAGCATCCCTATTTCTGACATAATGCAGTTAGGAGAAATCAGTAGCCCCCCCCCCAAAAAAAAAAAAAAAAAAAAATCACCAACTAGTAAGTCTCCTGTAAAGTATAGGATATAGCTTCGGATTAGATAGTATTAGAAATGAGTGGATATACCTACAGTATAACCAAGGAGCCATAACACGACTGTTCAATCATTGTTATTGACTAAATGCTTCACACACAAACAGCACATTATACGTAGGACTGTACACACACTAATAACAAATATCTAATCATACATAAATATGGACGGATATAAATTTACACACACACACACACACAAACACACACACACACACACACACACACACACACAGTTAAAAGTGAGTACAGTCGAGTGAAGTAAGTGGTGGTAGGTCTGGGCGCACACACACACACACACACACACCTTACGCTGTCTTCTACACTTTCACTCGGGTCTGGCAGCGTAGGAGTGCCCGACTAAGATGAGGGGAAGGAGGGAGAGAGGGAAGGGTCGAGCCTGGGGAAGGAAAGGAAGGAAGGAAGGAAGGAAAGAAGGAAGGAAGGAAGGGAGACAGTAAGGAAGGGAGGAGTTGAGACAATGAAGGATGGAGAGAGATAGTGAAGAATGGAGAGAGATAGTGAGGGATGGAGGAGATAGTGAAGAATAGAGAGAGATATTGAAAGATGGAGAGAGATAATGAGGGATGGAGAGATAGTGAAGAATGGAGAGAGATAATGAAGGAAGGAGAGAGAAAATGAGGGATGGAGAGAGATAGTGAGCGATTGAGAGATAGTGAGGGATTGAGAGAAAGTGAGGGATTGAGAGAAATAATGAGGGATGGAGAGAGAGTAAGGGATGTAAAGAGACAAAGATGAATGGTGAGACACAGTGAAGAATGGACAGTGAAGAATGAAGGGTACTAGTGACATGTAGAGACAGTGAGAGGTGTCCATTGGAGGAAGATTGGCAGAGATAATACTGAATTAATGAAAGGAGGGACGAAGTGAAGGGTGGGAGTTAAGGGAATGTGTGAGAGAGAGAGAGAGAGAGAGAGAGAGAGAGAGAGAGAGAGAGAGAGAGAGAAGGGGGGCAGGTGCAGAGAGAAGCTAGCTAAAGCCATGAGTGGTAGTGAAAGCTTCAGCTAGAATGTGAACGTCTCAGCCAGGTGTGTGTGTGTGTGTGTGTGTGTGTGTGTGTGTGTGTGTGTGTGTGTGTGAGTGAAGGGTGAGGGGGCAGGAGAGGTATGCTGGCTTAGGTGTTGTTGATCCTTTTTGAGTGTGTTAAAGTGGGTGACAATGTGTGTCTTTATCTTTTTGTGTTGGTATATTTGTGTTTAGTGTTTATGTATGTTCGATCATGGTTGTGTATCTGCACATGTGTAGTGTGTACTTTTATGCAAGTCTGTTTTATGTGGGTGAGATTTTGTGGTAATACTCTACTCTGTGTGTGTGTGTGTGTGTATGTAATAATGCTGAGAACTCTCCTAACTCCCTTTCACGAGTGTCTCTCAATACCTCCTTGATAGACTCTCCTTGTAAACACAGCCAGCAGTACATGCCCTACCCAACCCACCCCAGCCCAGCCAACTCACTGTTCACTCAGCCCCATCATCTTCCCTTACCTGGATACTCGTAAAGGTTCCCTCATCACTTCCAGCTTTCTCCAGCCACAGCCACACCACCACTCAACGCCACAGACATAGTACCCTCACCCACACTAGTATGTACCCTTGAAGCACGAACATTGTACCCATCATAGCCTCATAAAACTGGACACCATTTCCATCTAAACCACAGGAACTTCACCCACCACCACCACAACAACAACAACCAATAATATGGTAACTACTGCCATGACAATACTAGAACACACTCTCCTGGTAATCACAGCCACACCACTACGACCACTGGCATGCATGATAACTACACCTAAACGCCACAAGTGCCTTAATCATGACAACCACACCACGACCACTAACACTACAACTACCATATCAACCACAGCCAAATGCCACTTATTAGACGCTACTATCATATGGTCATAGTTATCTATCACACACACATACACACATACACACACACACACACGCACACACACACACACAAACACACACACACACACACACATACCTCCGTTCTCATTCCACTTTTGCCACAGCCCCGCCCTTCACCTACTCAGCAGCAGAAGATAAACCATATACAACTTCCGTATACAACAACAACAACAACCTCAACCATGAATACTCGATACAAAAAATTATTGGATGATACGAAGGAAAATAACTTCACTTGACCTTACCATATGCAACCTAGAGTAACTTTAAGTTGGTCAAGGGCAGTCTGATGCACAATGAGATCAGTCTATTATTAACATCAACAACAATCACCCTGCAGGAAATATAAGTTGAGTTCCTGGGAAAAAGTTCAAAGTGATATTCATATGTGAAAATGTAATAAAATATCTTCGTCTATAACTATGAACGTACAGTCGCCGAAAATAGAGACGACCCTCTCCTTGACCCATACGAAACCCGCAGACACTGATT
The DNA here is from genome assembly GCA_034508575.1 of Petrolisthes manimaculis. Taxonomy (NCBI): domain Eukaryota; kingdom Metazoa; phylum Arthropoda; class Malacostraca; order Decapoda; family Porcellanidae; genus Petrolisthes; species Petrolisthes manimaculis. The sequence continues at coordinate 25,017 of JAWZYT010006136.1, forward strand.
CAGTGTAGAGGAAGGCAGTGGGTGAAAGGAGGCAGAGTTGGTTTGAAATTAATTATATGAAAATGATCATAGTATGGTAACAAAAGATTGTGCCTTTGGTTCAGTGTACCTCAAGGCGAGGGGCGTCACTATGGTCGGTGACTGTACAGTGACCGTGGTTGTGGGAGAACTGAAGGACAGTGAACCCTTCCAAATGTACCACAACTCCATAACATTGTGTGTGTGTATGAGTAACGTTTTTACATATTTGTGTGATATTATATTATACGTGTGTGTATGTGTGTGTGACGTTTTTACATATTTGTTGTACATTATATACGTGTGTGTGTGTGTGTGTAACATAAGCGGTGAACAGTTGCCCAAGGCTCTCAAGGTGACGAGATATGAAAAATGTGGCATGACCACGTGTGTGTGTATGTATGTGTGTGTGTGTGTGTTGGAATACATGAAATATGTGATGCCATGGCTGATTTATATTCCATAATAATTTCATACTGAAATTAACATTTACATGTGCAAAATATAAAGTACAAATGTGTAGGTATAGCCTACACCTATGAACACAATATCCTTACACGAATGCATGATCCTGTAATTTTAAACATACATCCTTTTCCGAATTTGTCATTACTGAGGTGTATGTTATGTGGACACGTGTATGGGAACATCACGTGTTGGAATAAGTAAGTGTAGGCACGTGTGTGATGGGGAGGAGTGACCTTGTGTGCATCAGACAGGCAGGCAGGCTCGGGAAGCGTTTAACTGAATGAAGTGCTTGCCTCACCTCACCCCCACATCACCTCTATCTTACCTCAAACACCTTACCTCGCCCCACCTTACCGCAGCCTCACCTCACCCAGAATCACTTCACCGTTGCCTCACCTTATAAGCCCCACCTCACATCTAACTGACCTCAAGCACCTCACCGTTGCCTCACCTTACCCCACCTCACATCTAACTGACCTCAAGCACCTCACCGTTGCCTCACCTTACCCCAGCTCACATCTAACTCACCTCAAGCACCTCACCGTTGCTTCACCTTACTCCACCTCACATCTAACTCACCTCAAACACCTCACCGTTGCTTCACCTTACTCCACCTCACATCTAACTCACCTCAAGCACCTCACCGTTGCCTCACCTTACCCCACCTCACATCTAACTCACCTCAAGCACCTCACCGTTGCTTCACCTTACTCCACCTCACATCTAACTCACCTCAAACACCTCACCGTTGCTTCACCTTACTCCACCTCACATCTAACTCACCTCAAACACCTCACCGTTGCTTCACCTTACTCCACCTCACATCTAACTCACCTCAAACACCTCACCGTTGCTTCACCTTACTCCACCTCACATCTAACTCACCTCAAACACCTCACCCCGCCCCACCTCACAGCGACCATTCTAGAGGTCGACAAGCGTTTCACTGGAAGAACTATAGCGGTAGGAGGGAAGTAGTGGTTGCAGAAATTCACGGTTTCTAACATACGCCCATTAAGTAACTATATATGTTTACATGAGCCTAGTGCAATCGTCGACAAGCTGATATATAGTGGGTTAACATGTTGCTGGCGAAATCGAACTCTGCCTTGTCTCCAAACTATGCCTATGCCAAAAGAAAAAACTTAAATTAGATTCATGTTTTTCAGACCTGTTTAGAGGATCCACTTCCCTGCAGATTAACCGACAGTCCTCACCTCTCCTCTCGACACACATCAGAAAAAGTACATAGATGGCAAGGTAGAAAAGTGAGTTATAGCAAAAGGGAAAAGGAGGCAAATATGTGGGTATGAGAGGGAAGGAACTGATGGGTAGGGACGTGGGCTAAGTGGTAAATAGCCACGTAGCTGACATGTTGCTATAAGATTAATGTGTTTGGTGGGTGAGTGTGTGTGTGTTTGTACCCTGTGTGTTCTGTGGATGATACCGGTAAGTGGACGGGTCATTTCACGGATGGATGGATCTGTGGGTGGGGATGATTCTGTTGGTGAATAATTCTAAGGATATATTATGGGTGGAACTGTGGGGGTGGATAGTTAGTTCACTGAGTGGATGAGTCTGTAGGTGGATGGCTCATTAACTGCATGGGTGATTATCTAGATGGTTGGATGGGAAATGATTATATAGTACACTAGATTGTACACTAGATTGATAGGCTACTCGATTGGGGTCAAATAATTACGATATCAGATAATTGAAGACTACTGATTCCTCTAAACTCTATTAGAAAACAAGCAACTAGCCTCAGTATAGGGATGGTATGTTTACTGACACAATTAGAGGGAATCAGTAGTCTTAATTAGGTTGGCCCACAATATCTTACTCGTCTTATGGACCCTGTGATCGTGTATGAGACCTTGTGGCTTCTGATTCCTCCTGACAATACCACGAAACAAGCTCCTTCAATGTACAGTTGGTGTGTCGTGGCAATGTTTTAAGGACTCATTAACCTCCAAATTTCTTACTACATCACGGGGTCCCTTAATTAAGTCAACGCATAGCACATTCCGTATCTACAGTATCAATATAACTCCAGGTGAATAAATATTGCAAACACGGAAGTAATGCAGCATCCACAGCCCTTCATAAGAGTGGAAAGAGAGGAGGAGGCCTTCAAGCAGTGTTAAGTAGACCATCGGAGAGTTCAGAGTGGCGGAAGCAAGGTCGCCTCAGCACTAGAGATGAGATTCACACCACACCCACCTTGGCCCAAAACTAACTCACTCACTCACTGACCACCGATCCACAATAGAAGGACTTTAACTACACACTCCTGCCTTGTTGTTGTTTGTTGTTGGAGTAGAGAGTGGATGGGTAGTGTGTGTGTGTGTGTTTTTTTAATAGTTTTTTTATGAGCACTGATTATTGGCTGTTGTGTTTGTTGTTTGTGTCGGGAGTTTTAGTGGTGTTTGTGTTGGTAATGATGATGGTGGTGTGCGTGTTAGTGGTGGTGGTAAGGTTTAGTGGTGGTGGTGGTGGTGGTGGTGGTAGTAGTAGTAGTATTAGAAATATTGTTAATGTTATTGTTTTCACACTCATCATCCAGAGACCGTGAGTGTGCTTGCATAGGCATATGCTTGCGTGTGCATGTTTGTGTGTGCGCGTGCAGGTATATCTGTGAGTGTGCTTGTGTGCGTCTGTGTGGTCAGCCGCCGATCACTACAAACCTTGACATTATTATATGTAGAAGTTTCTAATCTATCTACGCTGATTTGTTTAACATCCGGTGACTGTCTCCCGTCGCAAAGTCTTAAGTGGATATAAGAGTACTGTGTTGGTGATGGTAAGTCTGGAGAAAGTGATTTCTCCAAATAATTTCAAGCAACACGATATCATTATATTTATACACTAGAACAGTTTCCTGGCATATTTTGAAGGATTGAAGGCACTCCAATATACCAAAAGTGCAACCTAATATCATCATCCTACTGTACCTTAAGTAGCTTTTATATTAAACTAAACCTAACCAAACCAAAACAAACCTAACCAAACCAAGCCTACCATTTCCTTCAATTCTTCTGATTAATAACCAGCCAACTGTGGGACAACTAAAGTGTTTTTGTTACTGACATTCTTGTTGTGTATTGGACTGTAGCTCTGCATATCGATCAACTAATTATCTTTTGTTAATAATCACAACCAGAATCAGTTAAGCATCCATTCTCATCCAGTACCATCATCCGTTATCGATAATTTTCGTGAAAACATCCATTGTGATCCTTTAATATTAATCCCTTAATTATATCTCCTCTGATAGTGACGTGTATAAATATGGTGTCGTCATCTAGTGGGGCAGAAGAGAAGGTATATGTGTACGGTACCAGCATTAACACGAAGCTCCACTGTCTCATCTAATGCGACTCTCAATAATCTCGGGGCCTCGCAAGAGTCACGGGCTACTGACAAGTTGACAACCTATACAGTCCCGAGGTTAAGGGATAAAAAACCCACACGTAACAAAACTCAAGCCCTGTCACCCATCCATTTTAAGCCCATAAAAATAATCGTGTAACACAAAATTCAGACCCATTACGCATCCATATAAACCAATAATTATAATCGTTTAACACAAAATTCAGACCCATTACGCACCCATAGTAAACCCATAATTATAATCGTTGAACCCATTATTCAGACCCATTGTGCATCTATTTTACATGTATAAGTATCATGTAACACAATACTGAGTCAGACCCGTCACGCATCTATTATACTCCCCAACCCGAGGCCGTACCATGCAGTAAGTAGTAACATGTGGTGGTGACGACGACGAGACCCACCAAGCTGATCTTCTCACGGACCCTTTGTTGTGATGGCAAGTGGGACAATATTGGGTACGATATAATATTATACGCTCGTCACTCATGGACCTCGTATAGACTATATAGGAACTCTGGAAGACACTGAACTATTATTATTATTATTGGCCATTGTTAACTATACATACGCATACATACCCATACATACACACTCACTGAGAAAAATTATTATCCATAGTAACTGCATTGCATCTGGGAACTTTTCAACATTGCAGCAGTGATCTTCTGGTAGCTGCACTAAATTTAGGTTAAGGGCAGAGCATACTTTTGGTACATTGGACTGCCTTGATTCCTCCAAAGTATGCCAAAATACAGGCCCAAGTTAACAAAAATAATGGTGTTCTGTTGCTTGGAATAGTTTGGTGGATTCAGTTGCTCCAGATTTACCAACACTGTACTTCCCCCTTAAGGTTGGTTGGTCAGAGCAAAACAGAGGCAGGTATAGGCATTATAAATCTTCATGTGCTCAGTGTCTGCTATGTGTGTGTGGGTGTGTCTGATTGTGTGTGTGTGTGTGTGTGTGTGTGTGTGTGTGTGTGTGTGTGTGTGTGTGTGTGTGTATGTGTGTGTGTGTGTGTGTGTGTGTGTGTGTGTGTGTGTGTGTGTGTGTGTGTGTGTGTGTGTGTGTGTGTGTGTGTGTGTGTGTGTGTGTGTGTGCGTGTGTGTGTGTGTGTGTGCGAGTGTGTGTGTGTGTGTGCGTGTGTGTGTGTGTGTGCGAGTGTGTGTGTGTATGTGTGTGTGTGTGTGTGCGACTGTGTGTGTGTGTGCGTGTGTGTGTATGTATCCAGAATATACACACACGATGTACTGTACACACATACAAACTCTCTATTTCCCATATGCATACATGAATGAGACGCACATTCACCACCACATACGCAAACACACATTTCAACACCATAACAAAGAGTGTAGGCTGGTTGACAATCACACGATAGGCCTATAAAATTTAATAATGCATACTACTCTTTGGAAATACATTTTTATCAGCCGAAACCTCATTCCCTCCAGTTGTATGTCACTACCACACACACACATACTTATATATACATACTGTACATACATACATACAAAGACATAGTTTATGTATCCAGCACTCCAATACATCAAATTTAAGTATGTCAATAACACACACACACTATTATAAATTATATACATACATGCAAACACATTATATGTATCCTACACACATGCACCACAAACACAATGGTGCCTTCACACAAGCACACACTGACGAACATAACACACACAAATGAATCCTTAAGGGAGGGTGGGAGTAGGGAACAGGCTTGGGGGAGTTTGTGGGGTGCAGGAATAGGGGGTCAAGCTTGGGGTGGAGGGAGGGGGGATAAAATGCCTGTCCCCTATTCTTGCACCCCCCTAACCCCCTCCAAGCCTGACCCCCTACTCCCGCACCCCCTAAACCCTCCAAGCCTGTCCCCTACTCCCACACCCCCTTAACATTATACACAGACAATATATTATTATTTCTCTGACTAGCACTAAACAATTTTATGTGCTACTTCGAAATTTTCCTTAGGCCACTGCTGATGGAACCTAATTAAATTAATCCTTTAGAACAGCAGCCACATAACTGGACAAACATTAGATCATTTAAACGAGTATAAGAAAAACCTTGACGTATGAAAGTAAATAATTCTCCTAGCTCGTTAATTAACATACGTATACAAATCTAACTCTTATAACATTTCTCCTTCTTTCCCCGAATATTCCTGCAACGCCGCATTCCTTCCATATTAACCATTTACGGGAAGAATATCTTGTTGGTGAATTGGAAGGAGCTAGCTAGGGTCTTTGATTCCTCCTACCTATGCCAGAAAACAAACGTCCTCAGTAGTACTAATAGAGGAACTTTTGTCTTTTCTGTTTCGTGGCACAGTTTGGAGGAATCAATAACCCACCAATTTACCCTCAAAAGAATATCCTCAATTGTACTAATAGAGGAGTTATTTTTTTTCTGTTTCGTGGCATTGTTTGGAGGATTCGATTACTCACCAAAACCCTTCAAACCCTCAAACAAAATTATCACCCCTTAATAATCCTTAATCCAATAGTGTGTCTGTGTGTCTGTCTGCGTTGCTCATTATTTTTTCTCCTTTGAGCCCACCACCACCACCACCATCACTACCACCACCTACCATCACTACCACCATCACCATCACCATCACCACCACCACTACTACCACCACCACTACCACCATCACCACTACCACCATCACCACCACTACCACCACCACCACTACCACCATCACCACCACCACTACCACCACTACCACTACCACCACCACCACCACCACTACCACCACCACTACTACCACCATCACCACCACTACTACCACCACCATCACTACCACTACCACCACCACCTACCATCCTTGGCTCGACCATTGTTTTTGTCCACAACTTAAACACTGGTCTCTATTCTCGCTCTCCTTCCCTCCTCTCAACCTTGCAGCAGCTCTTATATATGATTGTGTGTGTGTGTGTGTGTGTGTGTGTGTGTGTGTGTGTGTGTGTGTGTGAGACTGAAGCTGTGGTATGTGGCTGTGTGTGTGTGTGTGACTGTTGTATGTGTGGCTGTGTATATGTGTCTGTTAGTGTGTGTGTGTGACTGTTGTATGTGTGGCTGTGTATGTGTGTGTGTGTCTGTTAGTGTGTGTTTGTGACTGTTGTATGTGTGGCTGTGTATATATGTGTGGCTGTGTGTGTGTGTGTCTGATAATTATATACTTTAAGTGACTGTGAAGGTATCTGTGCTTGCAGTGATTATTTTCCTCTGTCTGCTGGTATGTGCTTGAGCGGGTTTGTGTCTGTGCTAGTAATATTGAATTTAATTTGGTGCTTGTGTTTTTCAGTATAAAATTACAGGCGTAAATGAAGTATGATTATATGGAAGAATTATATATCTATACCTCTTATGTCTCAGTTAATTAAATCGTAATCCTAACAGAGAGAGAATGTATTTTTGTTTTCTATCCCATCCCTTTTCTTTCTTTCTTTTCTATTCATTCTGTTTACTTCTTTTCCCTTCCTTCATTTCCATTTCCTTCACTTTCCTTAATTAACCATCCATCTCTTCTCATCTGATTACCTTCCTTCAACACATTCATATAGTTCTTTCTTTTCCTTCTGTTATGTCCCCTTCCCTTCCCCACCCTTCTCTTTCCTTCCTTTTCCTGTCTTGTCCTGCCCTACATTTTCTCCCTTCCTTTCCATGTGTCCTATCCTGTCCTGCCCTACATTCCCTCCCTTCCTTTCCCTCCTGTGTCCTGTCCTATTCTGTCCTACATTCCCTCCTTTCCTTCCCACATCCCTCCCACGCCACGAACACCATTGCAGTCAACAACAACAACAACACCTTCTTGTCTTTCCTATTAGAAACAAGTATACGACAACAGGAGAAGTACCAGCAGAAAAACACACACACAGCATCACTTCATGGGCATTGAAGGGGTATGTATACTTTTGGTACATTGGAGCGCCTTGATTCCTCCAAAGTATACCAGGGAACAGGACCAGATTAGTAAGAATAATTAATAATGGTGTCCTGTTGCTTGGAGTAGTTTGGAGGAAGAAACAGTTGCTCCAGAGTTTGACAATGATTACACACGATGACAACAACAAAACAGTGTAAATAAAAGACCCTCTGAAAACAGTCTCCCTCGGCACACACACAAAAAATATATAATAGGCAAAAAAGAAATATGTCATCAACAAAAAGAGGACACAACGATACAGGTAAAAAAAAAAGTAAATAAAATATAAAGGACGAAGGGGGGGGGGGAGAGGAAGGGGGGGGGGGGGAGGAAGGGGGGACGATAAAGGTAAATACAAAAAAACTACATACATAAAATCAAAATAAATAAGGACATGGACGGAGTTACGACACGAGGACAAGGCCACTAATGGGACACACCCGAGGACAAACAAGACACACCCAGGGGTATTGTTTGTGGCATCAAGGGGTATTGTTTGTGGCATTCAGGGGTATTGTTTGTGGTATTCAGGGGGTATTGTTTGTGGCATCAAGGGGGTATTGTTTGTGGTATTCAGGGGGTATTGTTTGTGGCATCAAGGGGGTATTGTTTGTGGCATCAAGGGGTATTGTTTGTGGCATCAAGGGGTATTGTTTGTGGTATTCAGGGGGTATTGTTTGTGACATCAAGGGGGTATTGTTTGTGGTATTCAGGGGGTATTGTTTGTGAGATCAAGGGGGTATTGTTTGTGACATTCAGGGGGTATTGTTTGTGGCATTCAGGGGGTATTGTTTGTGGTATTCAGGGGGTATTGTTTGTGGCATCAAGGGGTATTGTTTGTGACATTCAGGGGGTATTGTTTGTGGTATTCAGGGGGTATTGTTTGTGGCATCAAGGGGTATTGTTTGTGACATTCAGGGGATATATTTTGTGACATTCAGGGGTATTGTTTGTGGTATTCAGGGGTATTGTTTGTGACATTCAGGGGGTATTGTTTGTGACATTCAGGGGGTATTATTTGTGGTATTCAGGGGGTATTGTTTGTGGCATCAGGGGGTATTGTTTTTGACATTCAGGGGGTATTGTTTGTGGCATTCAGGGGGTATTGTTTGTGGTATTCAGGGGGTATTGTTTGTGGTATTCAGGGGGTATTATTTGTGATATTCAGGGGGTATTGTTTGTGACATTCAGGGGAGATATTGTTTGTGATGTAGTAGAAAAAACTGGAGGTATAAATGAGTCCTTCAAATCTTGCCACGAAACACCACCTGGTGTTTAGTAGCATAGTCAGGAGGAATCAGTAGCCTCCAATTCCCATACACAATCACATGGTCCTTAAAAGGGTCACATATTTTCGGTGAGCTAGAGAGCGGATAATTTTTCCAAACTACAGTATGACAGAAAACAGACTATTATTTAAAATATTATGTGGGGAACTGTTTTGTGTCATAGTTTGGGGGATTCAATAACCCTCTGAGACTTCTTGCCCTTTGTGCTTGCTTGACCTTTCAAAGTTCGAGAACATTGATCCAGAAAGAGTTTGAAAACATTTAAAGCATCAGTGTTCGTTCGGTATTTTAACTTTATACCTTTTTTTCTGGAGTAATAATAATATCCAACAAGGAAGGGAAGAAAAGGATTAATTATTGTTCAAAAACATTTCTTCATTACTCACATTCGTAGTGGAGCTCCAATGTTCAACACCCAAACTCAACACTTTACCTGCAACAAGAAATATATGAGACTATTACACCATTGACTACATCATGTTTTATGCACAAGTTTAGGTCAAGGTATTGTTATTGAGAGTTATAGTGTACAGTTGGAATGATTTATTTAATGGGGTGAACGACACATGAACAAAAAAAAATCCTTACATTACATATTCCATTTTATATTCTCACAACATACACACATGAAAGGCGTCCAGTCATACACTATACACACACACACACACACACACACACACACACAAGCACACACACACATACACACACACACATACACACACACACATACACACACACACACACACACACACACAACATATGCACAGCTCTTGTTACTGCAGCTGTTGTAGTGAAAAAGATCACTCTGACTCAAGACTGAAAACATGAATAAAAATAATATTAACACACAACAACTATAAATCCACTACAACG